>RJWM01049273.1:0-11171 GCA_004363535.1 Dasyprocta punctata
TTATTTATTTATTTATTTGGTACCAGGGATTGAACTCACAACCTCACACCTGCCAGGCAGGCACTTACGCTGCTGAGCTAAATCCCCGGCCCTATTTTGTGAGACTGGGTTTCACTATGTATACACTGACATTTATGATACTGTACATTCATTTAATTGCAGTGCTAGTTCTCTACTTTTACAGCAGGGAGATCATCTCACTCACCCTCTAACTCCAGCTCACAATTTTGCTCACTGGAGCCACCTTTGTACCATCTAGTGTTATCCCAGAATGCCTCATTTTCACCCATGTTTTTGGCACTTTTCCTTTTGAATTCAGGTCTAGTGCCCAGGCTGGAGACTTGATTCCCAATGACAAGTGCTCAATACCGAAGGCCATCCCCTTGCTGTGTTCATATTCTATTCTGCTAATGTACATTTATGATCTCCACCAGTCATTGCTATGGGCAACCTAGAAGGGTCACTGACAACAACTCCAACACTTGGACTCCTGAGACCATGGCCCCTACAGGAATCAGAATCTGTGCTAGATGCTTTTCCCTTCCTCTGAACCAGTCAGGTAGCCACACAGCACCACCCTAGGTCATTTCCAGTCAATATCTTGCTCACACAACTGCAAGAAATTTAAAGTGAGGTGGACCGGAAAGTGTCAGTGCAAAGTGAATCAGAATCCAACACCCACAACTTGAAGGGGGAAATGGTTTACTCAGCTCAGGGTTTCAGAGGTTTCATGGTCAGCTGGCTCTAAAGCAGAGACATTATGGTTGAAGGACAAAGCTGCTCATTTCCTGGTGGCTGGGAAGTAGAACGCCAGCAAGAGATGTACCCTCCAAACGCTCAGTCAGTGGCCCACCTCCAGCTGGCCCTGCCTCAGCTGTGGCCTATCAGCACACTCAGCTGTGAGATGAATCCACTGAAGAGTGTATTACCCCCTGATCCAGCACCTCTCCAGGAGTCTCTTTATTCACAGTCTAACTGACAATTAAGTTTAATTGTCACACAAAGATTCTGTGGAGGATAAGGTTGACTGAAGACCACCCTCTTTCCCAGGGCCCACAGCTAGGGAGGCTGCTGCACAGGTGTAGCACAGGGCTTGGATGCTACTGGCCACAGGTGGGAGACATGGCTGTGGAGCTGGGCCCTGAAGCTGATGCCTGGGATAATACTCAAGTCACTGGAATGCACACTTTAGGATTGAACCTCATGGTATATGAACTGCATCTCAATTTCAAAAGCTAAGTTAACACTTAAAGGTTAAAAACCAGAAAGATCCATGTGTGCTGGTAGATGCTCAGAATCTCAGATGCTTGGGAGATGGAGGCAGGAACATTGAAGAGTTCAAGGTCAGCCTGGGCAACTTAGTAAGACCATATCTCAAAATAAAAAAGGTTGGGGAGTGTTGCTCAGTGGTAAAGCACTTGAGTAGCATATGCAAGCCCGTGGGTTCAATCCCTAGTACTGAAAAAAAAAAAAAAAAGTAATGGAAGAGACCTCTCATTAAAGGTGGCAGAATTGCCTATGTTTATCTCCACCCTTATAGAAACCACACTTAATGATACCAAGAAATGGAAAGGCACATACTAGCATGCAGCAGCCACCAGGAGAAAGGTGCACCTCTGTAGGCACCAAGCATCTGGGGAAGGGAGAACACTAGAGTTGTGGACACAACACTGGGATCAGGAAGAGGGAAGGGAGTGATAAGCAGTGCAGGGTAGCAAGTGAAGGGAAGACCTGAGCCAATGAGAAGAGAGCCCAGCAGGACAGGCCACTAGGCTGCATGTGTGGCTCCAAAGGCAGTGATACCAGTGAAAGTGAGAATTAAAATTAGTGCCCTGCTAGCCTCAGACACCTCTTGTCACCAGCAGATCATTCATCCATCTCCACAGGAGCTCATTCAGGCTATTTGTTCCAAGACAACAAGAGTCCTGAAGATGATGAAATGACAAAATTAAACAAGGGTTAAGTGGAGAAAACAGATTGAACAGCAGGACCTCTTGACACCTAGTCTCAGAATTCTAGCTGCCAGAGTGACTTGCAAGAATCAGAAGAACTGAGAATTCTGTTCCTTGAAGACCCCACAGTTAAGTAGCCAGGGCTCTACGTGATCAGCTGACAGAGCAACTAGCAGCACAAAGGAGAGAGAACCACGGTGTCCCAGCAGCTGCAGGACAAGGTAAAGGGAGGACGCAAAGGCCACGGAGAGTAAATGCTGCCCCCCAGGTCAAAGCATTGACTTCTGGGAAGCCAAGGGAGAGTGCAGTGGAGTCTGCGGCCAGAAGTGTTAATCCTGTGACAAAGGTACTTCAGAGGAGGAAGGGAAACTGAAGAAGAAGGCAATGGGGAAGTCAAGGCAGGAAAAGGAAAGGAACGCAGGGAGAGCAGATGTGTTTCCCACAGCAGTGCACCAAGGCATCAGAAGGCACACTGATTTAACTGATCTCCAAAATTACTATTTTTTAAAAACAACATTTTTCTGATCAGTAGAAAAGGATGCTTGTGGATAAAGAAACCTGGCAAACCCCACATGCCGTAACACTCCCTACCCAGCCAGAGACATCTGTTACTGCTAGTTCAGGAAGTCCTGTGCACATTGACTCAGAGAGCAAAAGGCACAGAAAGTCCCTTGGGTTAGACATCATCTCAAAGTGAAGCCCATTACTGTTCTGTCCAAGGAAACAGGAAAAGCACATCTTCCCAGCTGATGACATCACCTTCAACCACAAAGCAGAGAATCTAACACAGCACTCCAGAAGCAAGTGAAACGATTAATGACATGTGCAGATGTGAGAGGTGCCAGAAGGGAAGAACTAAATGTCCCAAGAACACAAATGGACAATTAAGATCAACCAAAAACCAAAGCTTGAAAAAAGAATGAATAGGAAAAGGAACAAAACTGAAGGACAAAATCAGCCTGGAAATAAAGACTGTTACAAGGGGTGAAAGGAGGATAACTTCAGTTGAATGTCTAAGTGAGGACTGAAAACATCAAAAGAAAATGAGACAGCAAGGTAAAAATTATCAAAGATAAAGTAATAGGTACCGAGTATAATATGAAAAAATATACTGGAATTCCCAAAAGAGAAAAGTAAAACTATGAAGGAAAACTAATACTTAAGCACCCAGACATGACTTTTAGGGGAAACTTACTCTGTGAGCTGAAGAGGCTCATCATGCACTTAAGCAAACAGACCAGGGTGTGGCCTGGGGCACATCCAGTGAACTCCTGAGACAGCGAAGATTCTCTGGGCTCCAGGCAGAAGGACCAGCTCACTCAGCAAAAGCCAGGAGGCAGACAGACTCTGAACTAGCCAGGAGCAGGTTGCAGTGGGAGCACCCCTTCATCAACTTCATGAAAACAAAGTGTGGGCACCGGGCTTTCTGTCAGCCAGATAGTGCTGCAAAATTACAGCTTTCCACATCCAAGAGCTAAGCAGAGCTGTGTCTGTAAGTGCCGCATAAGAAGCCCACTAAAGACAAGCTCCTTCATGCCCAGGGACAGTTGGGGAATCAGCACAAGCAACAATAATGTATGTGTGATGATCAAAACAAGCAGTAAGGGCAGGCGGGAGAGGGGAGTGTGAGAAAGGGTTCTGAAGGGTACTATTTTGAAAAACTAGATACATACACCAAATGGAAAAAGGATGAAGGAGAGAAAGTTCACTGACTGTGGTGTAGGAAATGGGCCAGAGATAAGAAAACTACTGGAAGCTGACAGAGCAAACACAATGGTTAGAGGAAGATCAGAGAGAGCCGCACCGTGATAGATACAATTACAGCTGGACCTCCATGCCTGCCAGCAGATCCAACCAACCACAGACTAAAAGTACTCAGAGGAAAAACTGTATCTGCACTGAACACGCACAGAATTTTTCTTGTCATTGTTCCCTGAACAACATAGTTTAACAAAAATTTACATGACATTTACATTGCATTTGACATGATAAGTCAGATAGGGATGATTTAAAGTTGAAGACGATGTGTGGAGGTTCTGTGCGAATACAGTGCACATGGGATACGAGCATCTGCAGATATTGGTGTCCAAGAGTCCATTACCTACAAATACTGAGGGACAAACGTATGGAGACGACCAAGAAGACCAAGGCACAAGCCTTCCTAAATGCCAAAAGAATAAAAGAGGGGGATGGAAGATGACATGCCACATTGTTTAAAGAATAAATAAATAAAACACACTAAATATAGAAGCAAGTTATATGACAGTTTGATATGAACACACTGGTTACACCAGCACATGAATAAATGCAGGTGGGTTTACCAGCTATCAAGTCTCAAGTGGTTACCGCTGCTTTATGCTAGAGACACAGCTGTTAACTGAGTAACAAGGCTAAATATCAGCAAGTGGAAAACACACACTAGGCAGAGGCACAAGGGCTGTAACGTGGATCCCAGAGAACGCCCAGCCTTGTCCCAAGCAGTGACCAAGACCTGGCAGCCACTTCCCACTGCAGAAGACTCACCCTGCCATGGAGCCATGAGAACTAAGCTTGCCCAAGGAGTGGGCAACACAGAGGCAGGAACAGAGGTTCCAGGAGAGGAGCAGAAACACAGGGACACATGGAGTGTTCGCCTGTCACTGTCAGCCCTGCCAAGCTAGGGGTCAGCAATCAGCAAGCAGGAAAGAGGGTCACAATGAAAGGCAGATGTTAGTGACACGCATACCAAACCTCAGCACCAGAAGCGGCAGGCGTGCTTGCCTCTTAAACACCTGCAAACACCCATTAAAACTCCACTTAGGTTACAGCCCAAAGCAAGTCTCACGGCACAGGAACAGCACAGACAGCAGCAGTCTCTGGTAACGATGCAGTAAGACCAAAAATGAATGAACTTTAACCAAAGGGCATCAATCTGTAATTTATTCTAGGAACATCTAAAGGGGAGTGGTCACTAAATTGGTAAGAAGCACCATGAGGCCAAAACCTAGAAAGTGGGGTGACAGACAGACATATGCCTGCAGTGACCCACTTTTTCCAAGGTCACCAACATGCTCAGGGAGTGCAGAGACCCAGCACCCTGTGGAGCTGCACTTGAGACAGTGCAACCCTAGTGAGCGCACACTCTCCTGTCCCCCTGCAGGATGGCCGTGAGGATACAGCCGCAATCCTCTCGTCCCCACCTGCTGCTGCGCGGCTCACAGAGGAACAAGAGTAAACGGTTCTAATGCCAGCTGAAGAGGCCGCCACAGCAAATCAGCTTCAAAGCATGGGGTCCCCAAGTATGTCACATTCCCCCCGGGCACAATCCAGACAGAAGCAGCTCACTCAGCTGTGAATGACATGTACTCGCACATACCACACACACGGGTGCAGAAGCGGCTTGCTCTGCCACCGTGCTGCTTGGGAGCACATGGGTGACACCAGAAGCCGTAACACAGGTGACCAGGTCACAGAGAGCTTCCAGTTGCCCCATGGGCGCACATCTCAGGTGCCAGGGCAGCTGCCGTGTCTCACGACAACATCATTGGGTGGCAGGTACCACATGTTGACTAAGATGTTCAGGAAACGAAAGGCAGGAGAAAGCCACAGTGTGAGGTCTCCACTCAGGGGCTCCTCAGGAAACAACACACGGGCCTCTTCCAGGACAGAGTCCAAGCTGATGCCACACGGCTCAGGTCCTCAGGAAAAAAGTGAGAATTCATGAAATGAAACCTCTATGGAACAAAATTTTATTCAACCTTAAGGCCAAATTGAAAAGCATTACATATACCAGCTCAGAGCAGCCTTCTTCCTGGGACTCTGTCTGAGGGGAAGGAGCTCAGTCAGGCTCTCACACACCCTGGCATGTTCCCCAAAGGAGCTGTGCTCCCAGGCAGTGGGAGGGGGGTGTGAGGAAACTCTCACAATGCCCAGGTTGGTCAGCAGCCCTTTAGTTCTCCAGTCATGCTGGACTCCACTTTCTGTGAACAAAAAGGACCAAGAAAACTACTGGACTCTTTCTACTGGGCTCTGCAGGCGCCTTGCAGCAATAGTGAAGGGGGGCGAGGACACCCGAAAGGCTCCAGAGGGCAGGGGCACACTCCCTACCCCTGCGACCCAAACTGTAGAAAGTCCTTAGGTCTGGGGTGCTCTCAGTCAGCGCCTCCACCACAAAGTGACATGGTCAGCACTGCGAGGTCTCCCCAAAGTGGCCAAGCACTTCCTATGCACAGTGAGACAGACCACCAGAAACAGGATGGCTGTGCCCATACCCTGACGACAGGAGATGGGGCCAGGAGGGACGGTGGGTTCACAGGCCCCGGCTGGGTGGCTAAAGCATCAGGGGCACTGGTAGAGATGGACTGGAGAGGGGAGAGGAGCCAGAACAGCCAGGTTGATGGGGGAACACTCTGAGGTGGAAAGGGGCAGGACCCCAAGTCAGAGCAGCAGGGATCACAGTAAAAACGCAGTGGAGACTGTGTAACCGGGTATGAGCAGTGAGGACGCACACAGAGGCTCAGAGAGCCCATGAGCACACAGGCAACAGCACAGTCAAGAGACAGTGGAGAGTCGGGGCAGCGGTGCATGCCTATAGCTCCAGCTCTTTGGGAGGCTGAGGCAGAAGGATCACTTAACCACAAGAGTTTGAGACCTTCCTGGGCAACACAGCAAGTAAGAGAGAAAGAGACAGGGATGAAGGGAGGGAGGAGAGGGGAGGGGAGAGAGAGAGGGAGAGGGAGGAGCAGGGGAGAGAAACAGAAATCGACAGGGAAGTTGAAACTCAGAGTTCACTCTGCCAGGTCACACCCAAGCCAAGCCAGCAACTGTCCTTGCACACTCCAGCTCACAGAAGTGAGTTCCTTCCACCAATAATAAAAGTGTAGAATACATAAACGCCATAGAAACTTGACAGTGTATTTACTCTGCACTTGACAATTAGGCTGTATAGTCTCTTAAAGTTCTCAGAGGACAAAATAAAAATTGATAGTATTTTAGCTCATAATCCAAATTTCAAAGACATAAATCAACAGGCCATGCTTTTGACCCACCAGTAATTAAACTGAATATTAAAGGCAAAAAATTGTAACTCCCTAGGGCCTAACATGTAAAAAATTCTTCTAACTAAGAAATGGATGGAAATTACATGATAAAGTTGGAAAACAGACTTCAACAACAAAATTAGTGCATGCCAAACCTGGCAGCCAGCAGCCACAACCTTACAGAAAAGTTTACAGCTTTGAAAGTCTGAGTCAGGAATTAAAGAGGCCCAAAACTAGTGAGTGTAAAAATTTAGCTAAGAAACACAAAATATTCATAGAAAGTAGAAAACAGTAATAAAGAAAAGACCAGGACTTATAAGCAATAAGTACGAAGTTGGTTGTTTTGGGAAAGGTCAAAGTAATACACAA
Source organism: Dasyprocta punctata (assembly GCA_004363535.1). Lineage (NCBI taxonomy): Eukaryota > Metazoa > Chordata > Mammalia > Rodentia > Dasyproctidae > Dasyprocta > Dasyprocta punctata. The sequence continues at coordinate 7,340 of RJWM01049273.1, forward strand.
CCCTGATAAGCTCAGCTGAGGAAAGCAATTAGGCAGTCACCACAGAAAACAAGGGCTGCTGGCACTGACTCCATAGAGAGCGCACACACAGAGACACACACATAAAGACACACAGAGACAGAGAGACACACACAGACACACACAGAGACACGCATGCACAGAGACACAGATACACACACAGACACACGCACAGACACACAGGGACACACACAGAGACATGCATGCACAGAGACACAGATACCCACACAGACACACACACAGACACAGAGACACACAGACATACATGCAGACACAGAGACACACACAGAGACACACGGACACAGACACACACACAGAGACACAGAGAACACAGACACAGAGACACACAGACACAGACACACACACACAGAGACACATAGACACACAGAGACACACACAGACACAGATACACACACACAGACACAGAGACACACAGACACAGACACACACACAGAGACACACAGACACACACACAGACACATAGACACACAGAGACACACACAGACACAGATACACACACACAGAGACACACAGACACACAGACACAGACACACACACAGAGACACAGAGACACACACACATACAGACACGCACATGCACGCACACGCATGCACATGCCACAACCTGGATGTCCTGTGTGGAGCAAACACAGCCAGGTGTGAAAGGTGGAGACAAAGGTGAGCTGCCAGGGACTTTGGGGTTGCTGTTCTTTGTTTTGTTTTCCCCTCCTATATAGTTGATCTAGGTCAAAAGCTCAAAACCTAAACATGAAAAAGGACAAAAAATGTAAATAAGTAAAAGTCTTAAGAAAAGTTAGCTACCTCCAGGGAAAAGACAGGGAAAGGGGAACTAGTAAGTGAGACATCTTTTTAATAAAGCCTGCCCAGCTTCACTGAAAAGTGGCAAGACACACATACTGTCAGAAGGGGCTGGACCTCCACCCACAGGGTGCTCAGTCCCTTCTCCCAGAGCTGCGGTCATGCCAATGGTGGCGACCTGGCCTCCCCCAAACCTGCTGGTAGTAAGCTGTCCCTCCAGGTGTTGACACAGGCCACTAAAACAGATTTATTCAGAATTAGAATTGCAAGACAAACCCATACTTTGCAGGTCCAAACAAAATTCACTTGTCATACCAAAAACTAAGAACATTTCGATGTGAAAAAGAAACACATCTTTTGTGGTTTGTTTCTTCATGAGGGGTGTTTTCTCCCTCCACAAACAATGGCCATCATCAAGAAATCAACCAATAACAAACGCGGCAGAGCTGTGGCAAAAAAGGATCCCTTCTCCACTGTTGGTGGGAGCGCAGACTGGTGCAACCACTATGGAAATCACTGTGGAGCTTCCTCAAAACACTAGGATTAGAGGTCTCATTTGACCCAGCTATTCCCCTGCTAGGTATCTTTCCAGAAGAATTAAAAACATCATACCACAGCAATGTATGTGCAGCCATGTTTACAGCAGCACAATTTGTAACAGCTAGATCTTGGAAACAACCCAAATGCTCATCAGCCCAGGAGTGGATAAAAAAAGATGTGATTTTTTTTATACGATGAAGTACTACTCAGCTATAAAGAAGAACAAACTCTTGGCTTTTATAGGTAAATGGATGCAACTTGAGATGATACTCACAAGTGAAATAAATCAAACCCACATGTGTAAACATCATATTGTCTCCCTAGTATAAAAAACTGGAAGAGTAAATAGGATCCTAAATGTACAATAGATAATGTGAAAAGTGAAAGGGGAAGAAACTGCTCAAAAGGAAAGAGCAAGTGGGATGAGTGAAAGGAGAAAAGAAAGAAGGGAAACGATCACATATGTGTGTGTGTATATATGCACACATATATACAAAATAGGTGATTATACTACTAATCTGTTAGTTCATGAAAAAGAATGGTTTGAGCTTTCACTGTCATTTTTTCATGCCTGTACCTTGTAATCTGAGCAACTACATTGAAGATAATAATACGTGATGTAGTAACCATTGTTAATTTCCGATTATGTTGTTTTGAAATTCGGTATCATCATTTTTGTTTTTTCGTTCTAAAATTTAAAAAAAGAAAAAAAATTTAAAAAGAAGAGAATAAAGAAAAAGAAACACACAGTGAGGGCTACCACTATGTTACAGAAGTGTTAGAGCTCTTTGACCAGCAGAGTAGAGCAGCCATTAAGCATGCCCCCAGGAGTGCCGAAGGATCTGCAAGCTCCTGAGAAGCCCGAGAAAACAAACAGGGATGTGAGAAGAAGCAGCACAGCACCAAAAGCATCAAAGGGAAAGACTGCAACATCCTCACAGCAAAAGAAGAAACTATTTGTAACACGAAGCCCCAAAACATGGCCAGGCCCAAAAGGTTTGACTGGAGAATTCTACAAACACTTGAAGAACAAACACTAGGTTCAGATAATGTGCAATAAATAATCTGAAAGAGAGAAACTCAGGGTGGAGGGAGAGGCAGAGTGCAGAGTGAGGATGAACTTGTGGCAGTGGGTCCGGCCTGAGCAGGCACAGACACCTGGTGACAAGTCCACCTGCAGTTTACACTGCACAGGTGTCAGGCACTGATTCTCATCTGCTGAAAAGCCAGCACATACCATCAGGAGTCAGGTGGAGTGTGGCACTTACAAAGGACTACAAGAAGGCCAGTGTCTTGGGTACACATCACCGAGATGGAAGGCTGGTGCACAGGAAGACTCCGGCTGTGCAGCAGCAGACAGCTGGACTGTGTTCTCAGTGCCGGACATGCACAGCAGGGGTTTGCATGGGGTGGACCATGTGTCCATCTGCACTTACTGAAGGTCATCCTGGCCACTGCATGGACGTGACTGGTCTCAGAGACTGGGGCAGTCAGGATGCGGGAAGCAATGCACTTGGAGCAATACTAAAGTCAGGGTCTGCCGTATAGGCAGAATTGGGAGTGTTGGTGTTTGTGAACGTTAATCTTGACTGTCAACTTCATTGGATTGAGAAATGTCTAAGAAATCAGCAAAGTATTAATGGGTGCTCTTTGCTGATTTCCTAGGCATTTCCAACGATGGAAATATGAGCATGTTTCAAAAAATGACTGGCTGGTGGGTCAGCAAACTTTCAGGAAAGGGGGAAGACCTTTCCTGAATCTAGGCTTGGGGCCCGGATGGGACAAAAGCCTGGTTGCCATGAGGTAAGTAGCTTTCCTCTACCATGACCTCCTGCCATGGTGTTCCTACCTTGGACCCAGCCAATCATGGACTGAAACTTCTGAAACTGTAAGCCAAAACAAACCTCTTTTCCTTTAAGTTATTTATCCCAGGTCTTCTGCTAGGATGATGGAAGGCTGACTAACATACTGTTGGATCAGATGAGAGGGGGAATTCCAAGACGAGTCCAGAGTGCCCCTCTGCGAGAGGTACAAACCAGGGAAGTGGCTGAGTTCAGAACAGGCCAGGTAGTCACTCTGAAGGATGAGATGGAGCTGCTGGTGGTGTGGAAGTGCTCTCCTCCCCATCTGTCCCTCTTGTGATCTAAACTTCTTGTTTGGGTTCTGGAAAACTGGGCAGCTTTTCATTTGGTGAAGTCATCAAGGCTGTGCCTGAGGCTCTCTAATAGCCTGCTCTGTGGGAGGGTAACGCGGAGCTGTCTGGCCTATCCTCTGGGGGCTGCCCTGGTGCTGGCTCTCTGTACTCCTTTCACCCCAGAGGCCAGGTCCAGGTGGCCTACCCTAAGATACCAGACCAGTCACACGGAAGACGGGGGCCCTATAACATCGGCCTCCGGGCCTGTGGGTGAATGCAGAAAAGCACCAGGGCTCCTCCAGTCTCACTTGCCAGTGCAGGA
>RJWM01049274.1:0-11179 GCA_004363535.1 Dasyprocta punctata
AATCCCATTCCGTCCCTGGAATTCCTGCTTCCAGACCTTTGAACAAAGTAGTGATCATCCCCCAAAACCTTATCTATTTTTTCTTTAAAAATAAGACATTGACCCAGTTGGCTTAGAGTCTCCCAAATTACAGTGGACTAGGGTTTACCCCAGGTGACTGGGGTAGGTCATGGAAGGAAGAGGAATCAGACTCACAATACTTCAGGCTTCATTTTAGAATGTTGGCCCATGTGCCTGATGACTGCATATGACCACTGCTCTCAGGAACTGCTTGTTTTTTCCTAAACTTCCTGGCCAGCTTTGTTTCTTACCTTTAGTCTGGGCAGGGCTGACAAGTATAGCACAGACCATGGAGGTGTCAAGCCAACTTCTCCAAATGCCTCCAGAATCCCATCATGAAGTACAGAGGCTGTTAGAAAGGGCAACACTTGGAGACATAAACATGAGGTCAAAGCAGGTTTGCTTTCAGGAGTCCATCTCTCAAGACTAGAATCTCCAGGTGTCTTGGTTACTTTTCACTCGTTGCTGAGACAAAACACCTGACACCCAAAATTAGGGAAAGAAAGGTTTATTAAGCTTACAGTTTTTGGAGGTTTTGGTCCATAATCATCTGGCTCCAAGGTAGGGTGGCACGGCACATGGACAACACTTCAATGCAGCAGCAAGCAAAAGCAGCCAGAGCCAAAAAGGGGCAACAGCAAGCCTGTTTTTCTCCCTTATATTGTACCCAGGACACCCTTCTCCCAGGGTGGGTGTAGCATTCACAAATCCCCTTGCCTTCCCTTGCATAGGATGAGGACATTTACAAAGTAAGAACCCTGGCTCCCTGCTGAGTCCCTCAGTTAAACTTCTGACCTTCTCAAATTGACACAATGAACAGGTAACTGCTTGTGCTCTACACCCCAGGATGTAGAGCTGCTGAGTTACTTAATAAGCTTCTAGACTTCTCAAGTTGACACAATGTATAAATCATAACACCAGGTATTGGCCCACTGAAGCTGGAAGAGAATCTTCCTTTCTAAAATAGTCTGGGACAGAAATGTAAGCTCCCATCATCAAAGCTGTGGCACAAGCTCTAGATGCCAACTACTTGGGAAAACAGGATGGTGCCACATTTGTTCTAAAATCGACCAGTCAAATATAACTAAGCCCCTCCTCAACAAAAGGATTTGCAGTCACAGACAGAATCAGACGAAGCATACTCCAGATGAGACTCTGCCTCTCTGGCTAGCAGGAGGCTGACTCAGTCTCCAAAAAAAAATTCTCTCCTCCATGCTCCAATAAGCCACACCTAAGAGCACACTTGTGCCCAAGCAGCCCTCCAGAACAATTTCCATTCTGTAACTGTAAGATGTGACAAATGCCATCATCAAAAGAAAAGCAAATTCCACTGAACAGCAATAAATCAAGACAATTCTGGAGACAAAGAGTCAATTAAAAGATTCGGCCTTGAGTTCACTTGCAAAGTGCAGTGTGTAGCATTGTCACCGTCTGCACTTGTGGAACACAGCTATAGCAAAGCCTCAGCTGATAATCAGAGCATTTGCTTATTGTCCCATTTGCAGAATAATAAAGGAAATAACTCAGTCAAATTGCTTTGTGTAATTGTCACAAGTCATCATCTCTGTGATTCTTACCTCCTCCTTAGTTCACCAAGTAACTGTATGATTTCTACTAGGGACTTTTTTATTTTTAAGAAGCACAACAGAAAAGGCCAGTTTTTGTGATGAATGGGGTTACTAAATTATCCACTGGGACGCAGCATACAATACAATCACATAAAATTCTCTCAGCTCAATAAATGCCATCTCTGCATCATCAGCGGTAGAGGGGAAAAACGGTTTCCGCCTGAAGATGCTGTGACAAGGGATTTGGACCCATCCTGGTGTGAGCTCCAGATATAATGGGTGACACCTAACGTGGAAGCACAACAGCCCACCCCTTACATAGCAAATGTTCTCCCAGACGCCATGACGCAGGGCTACAGATGTGAGACCAGGCAGGCTCAGAGATGACTGCAATTGAGAAGTGAGCATCCCAGAGATTCCACGTAGGGCTGCTTTTATTAATTGTGTCTGCAACTAACAGGTGCAAATCATGCTAGCAGATTAAACTCTTCTGCAATCCTAACAACGCTGCCTTGAATCATTAAAAAGTCTTCTCATTCAATTAATGACCAATTGAATATCTACCTATGGGTTTTAATTGATACAGCAATTAACTTTTCTTTAAGATTTCTCAACTCCCAGCCAAAACACATCAAAAACATTCAAGTTACAATTATTTCTCTCAAGTTTGTAAAACTTGGTTGAGTTTTTGACATTTCCTATTAATTAATTATGATTGCCCTTCTAAACACAAGACCAGCACCTTAAAATCCAAGTGCTGGGAAGCACATTGACCTATCTGTGGGCAGAGGGCATAGAGACCCCCAGAGCACTGTGGACTTGGCCTCTCCTGGACCACCTTTTGGACATCAGTCTAATTTAGCAATCCTAATCCAATGCCTTTTATGCCAAATTAGAACTAAACAAAACAAGAACCTCTCTCTTCAATGAATGAGCACCTTGCCAGATATGGGACATCTATAAATACTAATTGATTATGTAGATTATCTCACTGGACAGTGTGACAATATCATTGCTTTAAAGCAGAGAAACTGGGTTGAACTGTTCTGTGGAGGATGAGGGTCAGTCTCCTCTCTCTGTTCTGCTCATCAAAATTATGGCTATCTTTTTATTCAGGCTATCTTTTAATAAACAGCCTCATGTCCAATTAAGTGCTGAAGTACCAATGACTAAAAATAAATAAATAAATAAATATTTTTTTAAAAAATGAGGACTATTGACTTCAACCCTCCTCCCCCAGATTCCAGCCCTTCCATACTGACTCCTGTGCCCCTTGCTCCAAGGTAGTTTGGGAAGAAGCCTCCAGGACAAGCCCACAGAACTTTACTTCTAGTCCTTCCTTCCTTTTACCCTGCTCTTTCTGAGGAAACTCTCAGGAAAAAGGAAGCAAGTAACTGGGAGCTGCTATGTCCTCAGTGTCCTGAGGACCAGAATGAGGGATGCAGGCACATTTCCCAGCCCTGAGCTCAGAGCTGCACACTTTGGGCTCTGGGTTTCAGAAACTCCATCCTGGGCCTGTTGGGTTCCAAGCGCAGCATTTGCTGTAGCGTTTTAGCAGGCAGGTGCTATGGTTGTAAGAACTACTGGAGTCTCTAAATCTTCTGTCACAGCCATTAACAAGGTCTCTGTTTTCCTTCCTCTTCCTTTCCATGCTTTGCAGGAGGTACTCACAGCTGGTCAAAGGGCAGCAGCAGACAAAGTAGTCAGGATAATCTTGGAGGCTTGCCAGACTCTTAAGGCAAGATGTTAGTTATAAGCACACAGCTCCCCTCTGCCCACTTTCACCAAGAAGATAAGGGATGTTCTTCTGCTTTTATAGAGTTGTTTGCTTTCAACGAAGATTTCTTTATCTCACCATTTTCATGATGCTACACTGCTGTTGATGAATAACAACCATTATTTATTCATATCTTATTGTGTACAAGAAACATTCTTTGTCTTGTTCTATTATTGTCCCATTTTTAAGATGGAAAAATGAGTCTTAAAGTGATTTATTATTCTAGTGAAGGCCAGAGCTGGAAAGGGGCCACACTCAACTCCAGATAACCTTATTCTAGAGCCTGTACTTTAAGTCTGCATGCTTCAAGTTCTCTGCAGAAATTGGAAAGAAATGACTAATGCAGTCCCTCCTAACCCTCCTTGCAGAAACCTCCAGAGGTCAGAGTTGGGGGTACCATGGATGCCAGCATCCAGGAGGGGAGAAGAATAGGCTGTGTGGGCATTCAGGCTCTCTTGCTTTTGTTTTACAGTGATGCCTCACAAAGGGCAATAATTCCTGTACTGGCACTGCAGCTCAACTCATGGAAAAGGGGAAGGGTAGCACCATCCCAGACCAAGGGGGCGCTGGGACTCAGGGCTGGCAGCTTCCTGATTATTCTAACTAGGAGCTGAGCTTCAGGCAGTTCAAGATTATTGTCTCTTTCCGAAGAAAGGTGCATAGATCTTTCTGAATGGAGCTGTGTGATAAGAAACCTGAATGTATCTAGATGGTTGACTTATGGAAGAGAGAATCTTGGATGTGGTGATGTGGGTGGCACCAATCAATAGGCTTGTAGGCTCAATGGCATTAAAAAATGAAAGAAAAAGGAAGTCTCATTTTTGCTTCTTTGAATGAGCTCCAGTCTTCACCATTACCTTTGGTCATTCATCTCCAGGCGGCCAGCACAGGCTCTTCAGCCTTCCAATGCAGATTCCTTGGCTTCCAGATATGGACTTGCAGGGATTCTGCAGCAAGGTCCAGGTCTTTCTCTCCAGAGATGGCCCTTTTGCATTCTTCCGCCTCTGACTCTGTAGGCAACCATTGTAATACCTTGTAATATGTACCCTCTAGTGAACCCTGATAAAAACAGAGCTCAGGAAGCTTAGTTCATCATAAGGGAATATATAGTATTAGGGGTGGCTGGGGAGTAGTTATTTCTGAGTAATGACTCATTGCTCAAGGTTTTAGAGAATGGAAAGTATTATGGTAAATTGTAAAGACAGTGTATACCTGTAAAGTTAATTAAAAATTATGTGACTTACACTGGCCTTGTAAAGCATGTAATAGATACTTAATTCAGTAACCAGAGTAATGAACTACTATGATGGTTAGTCTAAGCCCTATCTAAATGTTACTGATATCTTGTCTACTCTTATCCCCCCTTTATTTACTCTTTTTAATTCATGTCATTTTGCCACATTTTATATATTACTTTTCCTGTATATATGTCTATTTATGCATTATTATTTCAAGTATATTTAAGATTTTGCTGATATGAGATAAATAAGGTAAAAATTAAGTATAAGCAATCAATGGTTATTATTAAGTCAAAGATTTGTACAACTCTGTAGAATTAATCAATTGACATTTTCTTTTCAGTTTGTGTATTAGCTTTCTTTTACTAGGACAAAATACTTTATGTACATAATTTAAAAGAGGAAGAACTTATTTTGGCTCGTGGTTTCATAGGTTTCAGTCCAGGGTCAGCTGGATGTGAGACAGAAGCATCACAGTGGAAAGGCATGGTGGAGGAAAGCTGCTCACCTCGCTGGGAACAGAAACAGAGAGAGAAGAAAGAGAGCCAGAGTGAGAGACATAGCCTACAGAGGTACAACCCTATACCCCCATTCGGCTATGAACTCATCACTGGAACAATCTATTGGTGAGATTAGCGTCCTCATGATCCAGTCAGTTTTCCTATTCCTGAACACAGGAGACTTTGGGGGGACATTTTAGACCTAAACCATAGAAGTTTGCACTTCAAGCTATTAATAAGGTGTTTTTGATCATTGTTTCTCTTAGTAAATCAGGCAATAAAACCAAATCGGTAAGTGGACAAATCCAGCAACAAATATTTCATGAGAGCTCTCATACAAAATGCATAGAATTGATTGCTCTGATCTAAAAGTGAAATGTGAGTTCTTGCTGCAAATGTCTCCAACTGAGAGACAAAGCCATGAGTATCAACTGTTCATTAGCAGAGAGGTGAGGGCAGAGCATGGACTCAACCTCTGCTTGGGTGACCTGTAGACAGTACAGAGCCAGAGAGGCAGAAATCACTGAGGGCCACATCACCTTCGACAGAATCCAACAGGGAAGACAGGCTTCTACTCAGAGACCACTCATCACTCCACAATGGAAAAGAGGCAAAGCATCTCATGTCTCTACAACCTGAGCCCAGAGTGACAGCAGAGAGCTGTCAGAGAGCTCTGCTCAGGGAGCAACAGCAGAACAAAGAATCCCAAGCTAGGCATGGAGGGGACACAGAAGAGAAAAGAAAAGCCCACACCTCCCCCTCTGTGTTTCTGAGGCTGCAGGAGAAGGACAAGGACAAGGAGTCAAGGCTATAGGAAAGGCAGCAAGCCCTCCATTAAGATGTGACATCCTGGAGAACAGGGATGGCTTTGACTTGTGCCTGATGAACTGAGAGACAGAAGGCACCTATAAGTGACAAACCAATCACACAAAAGCACGAAGATACAGTCAGGGGTGTCCATCCACACAGCTCTTGCCTTTTCTTGGTACAGGGAGGGGGCCCCCTAAGGTATCTGCTCTATATTTAGCAGCTGCTACTTCTCTTATTCATTTCCCTCATCAGTGCTGGGAGTAAGTCCAATATAGGTAGAAAATGGATTGCTCCAGGTGTTCAGAAACTCAAAATTCCTGTGTGCTGTGAAATAAATGGCACCGAATGTGGGATCTAAGGAGTCTGCCCATTCACTGCCAACTCCTGTTAGGAAAATGATGGTCCCACTTGGGCAGCACCCTGGAAGCTATCCCGGCCTCTGTGCTGGGCTGGCTGTGTACTTGGATGACTCCCCTCCATCTGGCTGAGTTCACCAATGGCAGCTACAGTTCAGTTCTCCTTGCCTTGCTGTCCTGCCTGTCCAGTTCCAAGCCTCTGCCTCTCTTAGTCACTCCATGAAGTTCCAGTGCAGACCTTTATATTCCAGGATTAACTCTTGTTGTTCTCCTTTGTGGATGTGAAGGCAAAGAAAGCTGTTGAATAGAAGGTCACCAGTTCAATGTGACACTGGATTTACTATTAGAAAATAAGTACATGAACATTCTTATCAGCACTTGTCTCCAAATTTTTTTGCTACGTTGCACGTGGCAAGAAAATTATGAACCTGCACTCCAACATTTGTTTCACAAATGGCACATATTGTACAAATACCTTCACAGGAAATATTTTTAAAGGTAAAAATCTCAATGGCTGAATGGAAGAAATTCAGAAATGCTTTTCCTCCAGAGCCTCTTTTGGAAACAACTGCACTGGAAATGCAATGGAAATCATCAGCCCTAACTCCTGTCATCATCAGGGTTAGGTCCCTTTGAGGACACCCAAGTGTCCTTCACAGGACATTGCTGAGTATGCAGTGTCACCTCCCAATGGGACTGCTCCCTGTGACCTAGGGTGATATTTGAGTCCATCCTGTGTCACTCGTGTCTCCCCCTGTGTCTGGTTTTTGTGAAGGCCAATACCATTGTGACGGAAGCATGGTGTCACGCAAAGACCATCCAACTCCAAGAAGCTGTTACCTATCAGGGTTCACCAACTTCTGGACAGAAGGCAGGCTGAGGAGTTGGCAAGGGGTCCAGACAAAAGCTACCATAATGTTTTCTGGTCTTGCTTATCCCTGCTGGCTCACATTTTAAGGTGACTAGAGCATTAATTTTAAGAAAGAATCAGGCTACCTTTAGAAGAATTTATCAATCTCTAAGTTTAAAAGTAAACTTCAGGCAAGATCAGTGCATTCTTGACAGTTTCTTCTAAAACCAAGAGGGGCCTCCACAGAGTTAAATACTTCCTCATTCAAAGCACATTTTAATGAGCTTTCTGCTTTCTTTCATACTTATAAAAGTATGATTCACATGCAAACAAACATTTGAGAAATGTAACAGAGTACAAGAAAAAAAAATAACCTATGAGCCACTAAACCACAACTCTTGTCTGCAACAGGGACTTTATGTTCAACTTCAGGGAAAACAAAGCAGAGATGGAAGGAAGAGAAAAGAGAATGTTCCATTAGTCATGCATACAAGAGACTTGGTGGTTTATATCCAACCAGTAGACACACATCCTCTCGGGCTAGGGCTAGGCCCACACCAGGCAGGGACATGAGTTTGCCCCCAGAGAATAAATAATTTCTCCTTCATAATCACTAGAGATGTATGAGATCAATTTTAAAAATGTAAACCATCTATAAAGTAAAGACTTTCAGTATTTTGTTTGACTCAAAAAACATATATATTCTTTATACATATATATATATATGTTCTTTGTATATATAATATTTGAAAAAATAGAAATGAGAGCAGAGTTCAACTATAAGGAAGAGAAAGCTGAGTTAATATTCTTCCAAAATAAGGAGACTGAAGGAGTTAAATAAGTGGGTGAGTGTTTGTATGAGCAGTTTTGCTGTTGCTGGTTTTGTTAATATTCTCCTACATATCACTGAGATTTAAAGGCAGGGTAAATGAGTTTGGGCATTATTCTTCTCAGGCTGTCTTGACCTTCTGAATAACATTTGAGAATAAAGTTTCAAGAGATAATTGCTATTGATCCATTGATTCTTGCACTAAATCTAATTTTAGGTTTACCACACCCAAACAGCAAGGCAGCTCCCTGGAACAGGACTAATATGGCATGGAATCCATCTTCAGGAGCTCAGTCTACCAGAGTCAGACTGAGAAAAGTCATTGAGACAAAGTCCTTGCAAGCAGCCACTGCTCTGAGAACCAAGGAAGATGCAGGAGGACGCCAGCAGAGCTCCACAGAAAACAACTATTGTGCTGAGCCTTGGGGTCACTGTGTTTCCCAAAGGTGTTGCTGAGCAGTGCAGAGAACCTGGGGCACTGAAAGAATCCAGCTAGTCCTGAGCGTTGGGCACGTGGGGTGGGTAGGGATGGGGGACAGCAGAATAAGACTGAACCAGTAGGCTGAAGCCCCATATGGGACCACAGGCGACATGAGAGGGACCGTGGAACTCATACAGGGTATGGAAGGTGTTCCCACAGAGGGAGAGGTGTGGATAGATATGATAAGAGATCAGGAAAGACAGCTGTTAGGAGGTTGCTTCATGGCCAGAAGCGGGAATGGGAGGGAAGGCTATAGGGAAAGACCTTAGAGCCTGGCCACTGCCACCCACCTGGCCGGGTGCCACAGTCAGAGGAAGAAGGTATGTCCTCAAAAAGACAGACATGAAGCAAGAATCCCCACATGGTGTCTCTTCTTTATGGAGGGCAGAACAAAAACTTACATGTACCTGACTCATGGAGTGGGTTTGCTGTGCAGTGTCCCCAGGAGCTGCTACCAACCTCCATACCTCCTAACTCCCCAGTTCCCTTGACCTTGGAAACAGAGGGAATCCTGAGCCCTCTGATCACATATCACGATTTGAGTCTCCAGGTCTCTGTGCAATTTGAGAGGATAACACAGGAAGTGTGGCCATTTAGATTAGTCTTCAAAACTGTTACTTTAAGGTGGATCCTCTATAACAACCTTATGGAAGAGAGCAAGCCAGCCAGGTTTCAGCTGCTTCTTTTCGAAAGCCCTATCAGACTGTGGGATGCCACATACAGTGGAATAAATCATCAAGACTTTTACCAACGTCTACCACCATTCTGCAATAGAGCTTGAGTAGCCACTATGCTGCAAGCTGTCACGGATGATCAGGATTCCCACAAGGGTCCAAGAGTAGCCATCACCACCCAGGAGGGGATGGTACTGTTACAGAAGGCTGGCAGTAACTAGTTCTGCAGCACCCTGTTGGCCTCCTGCCTGTTCCCGGATGGTACAATCTCTGGCTACTTTGTATACACTCTGTCTTCGCCCCACCCCACACGCACACCTGAACCAGGCCTGCTCACAGCTGGACACACCAACAGGAAAAGTTTCAGGAGGGGCCACCAGAGTACTAGTCATTACCTGATTATAGGAAACTGGAGGGCTCTGGGATACTAATGAGTAAAAACCAAGGGGCCATGAGCATGGTAGCTCTGGGATATCACCCTGGCTGGAGAGGCAAGGAGAGAGGTGAGAGATGCCTATAAATGCCTACAAATGGGCTGCATTCATTCATCCACTCAACCATTCACCCAATATCTGTTTTCTGGGGACCTAACGTCCAACACAGGTGACCCCTGGGGACATACTCCTGAGCAAGAGGGACAGCTGTAAATCCTGACAGGCAGCCCTGAGACAGTGAGCACAGTGCTGTGCAAGCAATTTGCCTTTGTCATGGGGAGCATGGAAGGTTTCAGAAAGAAGAAGCCCACAACTTAAAGACTGAAAGGATTAGCTAGATGAAGGGCTGATGGGGTAGAGCTGGAAGAGGCCCCCAGAGCACTGACAAGTGGAGGGAGGAACAGACCCAGGCATCTGTAGGGTGTCATGGGGAAAAAGACTGCTGTCCTAGGCCACTGCTTCTGATCCTCCTAAAGGTTACTAAGCAGTGGTTTGATTGAACATACAAAACTGCTAATTTTCTAGGTAAAAAATGGACAAATATCAGCAATTTTACAATTTTGACCTATTACTTCTTGACCGACATGCCCTGGTCTTTCTCCTAAGTTAGTTTCCCTCCTAAAGGACTCTGTCATAAGAAAGAGGGAAACAACTAGTGCAGGCTGGGGACAGGGTGGGGACACGGTGTGGACAGTGATCCTCTAGGACACACAAGGGCCATGAGATGATGTTTGGGCATGATCCTTAGAAAAACTGGTGGCCACATGCAATGTCAGCCTTGTGTTGAAAGATGCCCACTCAGGACCACCTGGAGGACTGAGCACAAGGGCAACACTGGAAGTGGGGCGAGCTGCAGCCACTGAGACAATCACTCAGCAGCAGGGCAAAAGTAGGCCTGCCAACAGGACTCAGGGACATGTGGGACAGGAGGGCTCCTGCCCTCACAGCAGGGTGGTGGCCTTGCATCTGGCTGGCATGCAGTGGGAGGAGCTGTCATGGAGGGACACAGGATGAGCTCTGGTGGGACTTCCCACTCAGCTCTGATAATATGGAGAAGGGAGGTTAGGAGAGAAAGCAAAGGAAGCTAATCGGTGCTGACTGCCAACAGACCAACCACCTTGTGGGTGAGATTTAACTAGATCCTCTTTGTCCAGAGGTGTGGCAGGACAGGCTGCCTGTGGACAGTTTTCTGAGTTCAGAAGTGCAGAGCCACACTAAACAGGCGTCTCTCTGCCGATGCTCATGTTCCTAGGGTTAAAACTGGCCACTCAATAACCTTTGTTATTTGTGATATTTATGAGGCTGATGCCTAAAACAAGATGGTAGCTAGGGTTAAGATCAAGAGGAACATGCCAGAAATCTGCCCCAGGACACCTGAGATGGTAAGAAGACAGGCCTCATATTTGAGCCCTGGCTCACATGGGTGTCCTTGGGCCTCACTCTGCAGACTCGCTTGGTCACAGCTCCTCCCCAAGTCTGGGGTTGTGGGAGGTGAGGAATGATTAGTCACTGGGGAGGAAAGGACTAGGCTTCCAGCCTGAGAGCACAGCCTGCACCCTCAGGGTGAGGACCGTGCTCTCCTGGATGAAGCCGGCTCAGCAC
>RJWM01049275.1:0-11181 GCA_004363535.1 Dasyprocta punctata
TATCCTTCTAGGATCAATATTCCATACATTGAGAACCTCCAACTTATCCTACTCAGACAAACACCGTATTCTACATGCCTGCTCAAAGAGATTCTACTTGCTCAGATTGGGTTCTATTCAAAGTAGCTCTAAAAGCTAGTGTAAATCCATAATCTGTAATGAAATGAAAACACTGAGAGAAAGCATATACAAACTTTTAGAGAAATTCTGGCAGAGTAATGTATCTGCAGACCTAACATTTTTTAAAAGCCAGGATGTTTCTTTTGACTTTCTTATTTCATTTTAATAAAAACATTTGTTTTTATTGTATTTTATAAAGTACCTATGATAAATTAGAATTTTTAAAGCCTTTAATTTCCAAATTGGAATTTTTAAAGTTTCTTTTCTTACTTGGCCAGTATCATACAGTTTTGATTACTGTAGCTATGTAATAAATTTTCAAATCAAATGAAGTGACTCCTCTCATATCACTTGCTTTACCATGTTGCTTTAGCTATTCTCATCCCTTTGTCTGTCTATGTACATTTTAGAATAATCTTGACTACACTGATATTTTTTATAAAAACTGTGATCAACCTATCAATTTTGGGAGGATTGACATCTTTACTATGATGAGACTTTCAAATGACAAACGTGTTTTCATATTTATTTACATTTTCAATTAATTTTATCAACATTTTACCCTATATTATTTTACTCTCCTCATCTATAATATAGTTATCCTAGCTCTTTCTTTATCTATACTTAGAATCATACAATATTAAAATTTTGCTTCAACCATCAAACATGATTTAGAAAACTCAAGAAAAAAAGTCTATTGCATTTGCCATATTTTTGCTTATCATGTTCTTTCTTCCCAGTGTTCCAAGATTTTTTCTTTCCTTTGTCACACCCTCTCCACTTAGAGAACTTCCTTCAGCCATTATGTCAGAACAAGTCTGCTGCGGACACATTCTCTTACTTCTCCTTCACCTGAGAGTGTCTGATTTCCTTTTAATTCTGAAGAACATTATCATTGGGTAGAGTAGAATTCTGGATTGCCAGTTATTTTGTTTCAGCACTTGAAAAAAAATTGGGTCATCTCTTTCTGACTCTCAAGATTTCTGATTAAAAATACGTTATTATCTAATCATTTCATCCCGTAGGTAATATTTCATTTTTCCTTGGCTACTTTCAAGATTTTTATGTTTGTCTTTATTTTTCAGAAGTTTTGTGTCATGGCATTGATTTCTTTGGATTTATGCTTTTAGGATTTCACTCTATATCTGCAGGCTCTATGTCTTCCCAGTTTTGGATGTTCTCAGGCTTTATTTCTTTCTGTGAGTACTTTTTTTAAGCCCTCTCATCTTTCTCTTCTTACATAATGGTTACCTTTTTAAATAATACTTTTACAAATCCCTGAGGCTCTGTTTATTTCTCTGTTCTTTTGTCTCTTTTTAGATTTGGCAATATCTAGTCATCTATCTTCTGGTTCACTGATTCTTCTGTTCCCTCCATTCTGTGACCAGTCCCTCCATTCTGTGACCAGTCCATTCACTAAGTTTTTTATTTATATATATTTATATTTATATTTATATTGTTGAAGTTTTCTAATTTTTTATTTATTTCAAGCATTTTTTACAATCACTGTTGAAACAATTATCTCATGGCTGCCTCAAAATCTTGGTGGAATAGCATCTCTGTTGTCTCAGTATTGGCCTCACTTACTGCCTTCTTCATTTTTGCTCAGATCAACCTATGTCTGATACAATGGGTGATATTTTCAGTTGAAACCCAGCCATTTATATGTTGCTATGAAACTTCAAATCTTATTTAAATCTGCTTTTTGAATTTTTAATGTCTCTCTGGAGGTTAAAGGGCATGCCACTTCATGCTTACCAGATGGAGGTGCAAGTGCACACTCCCTATTTCATAATTAGTTGATTTCCCAGAGGAAGTTTCGGGGTGGAAATTCCTGTTTCCCATGTGGTCTTCACTGACACTCTGGTAAGAGTGACTTTGTTATCACCAAGCAATAGTGAAGACCTTGACTCTACTAGTCCTTCTCTGACACCACTCCTAATAAGGTTGGGATGCATCACCTCCAAAATTTAGGGGTCACCAGTGATAAGACATAGAGCTTTTAAGAGATGATAAAACCATGAGGGTCCTTCCCTCATTAATGAGTTCAAAGAAGAGGCTTCATGAAGCATGCAGTTAACTTGCTGTGTTCTTCCTTCTGCCATGGGGGGACACGCTGCTCCTCCCCTCTGAAGGATGCAACCCTCATCAGATTCTGAACCAACGAGAACCTTGATCTTAGACTTGCCAGCCTCCAAAACTATAACAAACCAAACATGTTATTTATAAATTACCTGTTCTCAAGTACTCAGAGGGGAGAGGAGGAGGCACCTCATTACTTCTAGGTGGGGGTGAAAGTCCAGGCTCCGACATGGTCTTCATCCAAGATGGGGATGGGGGCCTTGTTTCCAGCTGGCAGAGATGCAACCCTTGTTGCCTGTTCAGCCTTCTCTGATCCTCCCCACTGGGGCCTGAGGCTCTCAGTAGGCTTTTACAGAGGGAGAAGTCTAGGCTCCATACTCAGCCTCTGCAGATGTGCACGGGAAAGATGGAAAAGAGACCACAACTTTTCTGTAGTGTTTGACTGTGGTAAAGTGGTTATTGTCGTAAGCTTTTTACCTTTCATAGGTTGCTCTTCTCCTGATTCTTTGGCAGAATAAGCAAGCCTTTATTGGAGCTTTCTTTTTTTCTTCTCCTGTTCACATTTCTAGTTGTCTGTTTCTTCAACATCAAGTCTGGCATATATGAGGGGAAAAGGAGACCAACTGAACTCACCCACGTGTTCCTAGCCAGTCTGCCCTCTTTTCTACTTCAGGGTCTTGTTATATTCGTTTTGTTTACAGTGTTGATGGGTTTTAGTTGCATTTAACATGGAAAACAAGGAAGTCTATCTACTCTAATTTCTCAGAGGCTTATGATCCTAAATCAGTCTTTCAGGCAGTGGAAGTGCTATTTTGGTGAATTTCAGTTTGTTTGTTTGTTTGTTTGTTTGTTTGTTTTTATTTTCATTTTCTTTTGCAGCATTGAGAATTGAGCTCAGAGCCTTAGCACAAAGCTGTATCCCCAGATCTTTCATCTTTTCTTTTCTTTTCTCTTTTTGTTTTGAGACAGAGCATCATTAAGCTGCTAAGTTGTTCAGGCTGTCAAACTTGGGATCATCCTGCATTAGTCTCCCAGACTGCTAAAATCACAGGTGTACACCACCACACCAGCTATTTTTCATTAATGCATGTCTCTAATACAGAACAGTGATGTTCCCTTTGGAGGATTAGTACATACATATAATATACCTTGATCACTTTCAATTCCTTTATCTACTTACCGCTCCTTCTCCCTCCATCCCCTTCCCCATCTCCAAGGGTCTGCCTTCTAGTGAAACCAACTTTTTTAAAGAAACAATAATGTATAGAGGAAAAACAGTCTCTCTTGCCCTCTCTCTTTTTCACCTTCTTTTGCACAAAAGTTTAAGTGTTAACAGCCTGGATTATATCCTTTAATTCTTTTTCCATACCCACCTGAACATTAAAGAGAGAGAGGGGACAGAGACAGAGACAGAGACAAAGACAGAGAGAGAATTTTATCTTTTTTAACTGCAATAGATTATACTACACTTATGCCTATGTAACTTGCCTTGGTCTTATTATATAGTTTTATCTGTCAAATGCATTACAAATATGTTTTGTCCAAATATATCTAACTCCAACCTATTTCAAGATCAATTCATGAACATTTTCTTTATCACACTTATCATGTGTCATTGGCCTTTGCTAATAATTGCTGTCTCTGCTCACAGTTGTGTTCCTTGAGGTAAGGATCATTTGCTCAGTTTTAAGCTCCTGTCCTAAGTAGTAATTTGTGCATAGTAAATGCTCAAAGGCTGTTCGAATTAGCTGTTGAATTTCTATCTCAATAAAAAAGAAATTTTCATGTTTCCCTTCCCTCGAGGCACCATGAGTGACACATTAATTACAGGTGATCCATCATGTGTCAGGGCAATCTGAACAATGGCAACTTGAAGCAAAGAGCACAGCCAAAGTGACAATGACCTCATCCCCATGGCTGAGCTGTGGGCCTGAGGCTGGACAAGAAAATTGCACCATCTTCCTAGATGGGGACAGAAAGGATCGACACATATAGGCCATTGTACAGAGCAGGAAAGGGTGTGCTTATTTGTTATTCCAGGTTACGAAGGCTATTTTCACATGGTCTGTCCTTTGTTGAATAAGCTGATGACACAGTTGGCTCACATGACACAGTTGTTAAATGTTGTATTATAAAGGACAGGAATGAGATAAAGAAGGAAGAGGCTATCACCCCTAGGTCCTAGGGACTGTCCCCAATTTGGGGAAGTGGAGAAGCCTCGGGGTTAGCAATACTACCAGAATACAGTGTGACAGAGAATGGAGAATTCAATGGAGGATAAAAGGAAGAGACAGGGGTGGGTGGAGGGCAAGGAGTGGAAGGCAATATGAAAGAAAATAGAGGATAAATGTATATAAGGGACTGAGTAGACAGTTATCTGAGGAACACCCAGATAAAAGAAAGAAACTAGTTTTCGAAGATAAATAAATGTCAGTCTAATCTTGCCTGTTTTACTTACTTCCCCCCAAGCTGTTCAAACTGACAGGTTCCCTTATAGCACATGAACTGATAGATACTGACACCAGCCTCTCCACCATCCCGCTTCTGCAGTTTGGCCACAAAAAACTGCTCTGTATCCATTTTCATACCTGGTTGCTCCTGTGTGCTAGTGTTGTTGCTAACTTCTCTGAGATGAATGTCCCTTTTACCCTGGTTTCTTAGATACAGTAATATCATACCTTAATTCAATAATTCACCTGACTTAATCAAGATCAGAAGCCTAGCTTTTCTCATTCATTTCCATAGTTGATCCTTGCTTCTGAGACTCCAGTAATGTCAAAGAGCCCAGCTGTCTACATAATCCTGCCAGCCTTAGAGTGGTAGCACCCGGGCATGTAAGAGCATTCTCTCTTGGCCTAATTAAATGTCCCAGGGAGTAGGGTCATCCTGACCTCACATGGCACCTTGCACAAGAAACAAGACCTGGGTGAGATAAAAGAAGGGAAAAATGGTACTGGGCAGAATCGTTGTTCGACATGAATGTGTTTAGTATCTAGTTGGAAGGCAAAATAAAAAAAGGTGCCAACCATAATATTGTTATGCAGGAAAATGCTGCATTAAATTGTGAAGATATTATCTTTTCGAAATCAAATGAAAAAAACTCAAGTAAATTATGGATATGTGTGTCATTTTTGGAAAAGGCATTACTTTAAAAAGATGTCATTCCTTCTTTAGCCCATATATGAATAGGTTAGAATTAAGTTTGAATATTTTGGAAACTTAATAATTTGATAAAAGTTTTCATTTAGTGGGGAAAAAGCCTATGCCTAAGAAAAGCCAAAAAACTTGAAATAGAAGAATACTAAGGAAACACCTATAACAATATATAATAAAGGTACTGTCTTAGCTATTTTTCTCATTGTTCAGACAAAATATCTGACATACAAAGGTAAAGGAGGAAAGACTCATTTGGCTAACAATTTGTAGAGGTTTCATTCCGCAGTTGGCTGATTTCAAGGCAGGGTGGCATGGCAGAGGGGCATCACAGAGGAGAAAGAGCTCATGGCAGGCAGAAGGCAGCAAAGCAACAAGCAGCAAGGTACAAGTGACCAACAACAAATTTCTTTCTGTCCTTTATATCCTATCCCAGCTCTATACCTTTAGGGTGGGTAGCATTCCAACCTAAGGTGAGGCAGCCTTAATCCTAGAATTGCACAATGAATCAATTCCAGTGTCACATCCTTGATCCCAGTATCACACACCCTAGATTCAGCCACCTCCAAAAAGCCCCACATACAACTGCATGAGACTTTGGGGGGACATCTAGACATAACTCATAACAAGCACAACAATAAAATAGTATGTGAAACTAGCCCAGCAACAGGCCAATAGATGAAAGGAACACCATTTGAGGGTTCAGAAGTGGACAGATCAGAATTTAGCCTCTAACAAAAATGGAATTTCTCATTGATGAAGGTAAAGTAGGACTATTCAACAAATGGTGTTTTGGCACAGTTTTCTATTCATTCAGGAAAAAAAAACTAAGTTAAATCCCAGTTTTATACCAGAAACAAAAATCAATTGAAATATAAATAGAAAAAATAAACACTAAATGTACCATAACATATTTACATATCACAGTCCTAAAATATAACTATCAGATCTCCATTTTGAAGATGTAGACACTCAGCTTTAGAGAGATCAAGAAGCTTACCTAAAGTCACACAAGGACATTTTCTAAGTGTTTTTTTAAAGGTCACAGACACTTTGTTCTCCAGATGTCCCCATTAGATGAATTTACCTTTAGCTTTCCATTCAACCTAACATAGCGAATGATCACCACTTCCAGCTCAGTGAGTCTGACCTCTGATGAGAGACCCTTTGGCTATATCACAACATAATGGTGACATCATAGTAGAAGCATGAGAGAGGGATAGGCAGGCATGTGTTGAGTAAGTAAGCAAGAAAGGATCAGTGTTTAAGCTTGCTCTTCTTACAATAGCCCATTCTTGGAGAAACAAATTCAGCCCACAAGACAGGCATTAATCCCTTTCAAGGATAACATCTCAGGACCAAGTTATTGTACACTACACTTTACCTTTTAATGGCCTCACCACCTCTGACTATCACAACCTAGGGACCAAGCTATAGCTCATGAACATATCCAACCATAACAGGACACAACTGACTCTCCCTACCTCTAACCTTTACTGCCCTCTAATCCATCTAATTCTTCACTCTCTCGCATTTCTTATAGCATTCTTTAGTCTAAGATTCCCCAGTCTCTTCTAGTACTTTCCAACTAATTATTCCTCTTAATTCTCCTGTTAGTCCCTGGTTACCACCAAGACACCATCCATCAGTCCCTCATATAAGTTTTTACCCCAGTCACCCACTATGCTTCACATTTAAAACCTTCCCTTCACAACTTTTTCCTTCCCCTACATAAATTGCAGAAGAAAGAGCCTCTTTAGGAAAGAGACATATGGAATTCCAGACAAAATTGGCATGACAAGAACCAGAGAGAAATACAAGTGCTCTGCACACAGTAACGCTTAAGAGTCTTAAGTGAAGTGTTCACTGAGGTTGAGTGCTGAAAGTAGACGTGTGGGAGATTGCACCATGCAAATTGTGAAGGGTCTAATATTCTACACTAGAAAACATTGAATTTAATCCAATACATAATGGATATTTATTGAAAAGGAGTTTCTTAAAGACATCAGAAACAAAAATCACATGATCATTTCAATAGATGCAGAAAAAGCTTTTGATAAAATCCAGCACTCATTCATGATTTAAAAAAAAATCCCTACAGAAAATCAGAATAGATGGTCTTTACTTCAATCTGTTAAAAGCCATCTATGACAAACCAAGAGTTAACATCATACTAAATGGATAAAAACTGAAAGTTTCGAACTTAAAATCAGGTACAAGACAAGGATGTTCACTCTCATCACTCCTATTCAATATAGTTCTGGAAATGTTAGCCAGAGCAATTAGACAAGACAGAAATATAAAAGTAACAAGGATAGGAAAGAATGAAGTTATATTATCATTATTTGCGTCTGACATGATACTCTACATAGAAGACCCCAAAAAATTCCTCCAAAAGATTTCCAGATTTAATAACCAAATTCAGTACTGTAGCTGGATACAAAGTCAACACTCAAAAATCAATAGCATTCCTGTACACAAACAAAAAGCTCACTTAAAGAAAATTAGGGAAACCACACTCTTCACAATAGCATCCAAAAAAATAAAATACTTAAGTATCAATCTAACGAAGGAAGTAAAAGATTCATACATTTAAAATTATAGTACTCTGAAAAAAGAAATTGAAAAAACTTTCAGAAAATGGAAAAGTATTCCTTGTTCATGGGTAGGAAGAACAAACTGTAAAAATAGCCATTGTCCCAAAATTGTTATACGAACTTAATGCAATTCCAATCAAAATACCATCAGCATGCTTCATAGATCTAGAAAAACATACCTACAATTAAACTGAAACCAGAAGACACCTGCAGTAGCAAAGGAAATCGGGGGCAACAAAGGCAAGGCAGGAGGCATCACAATCCCTGACTTGATACTATACTACAAAGCTAGTGTAATAAAATCAGTATGGTACTGGCAAAAAACAGACCTGAGGATCAGTGGAACAGAAGATTTAGACACAACTACAAACACACTCAGGCACCTTATCTTTGACAAAAGGGCCAAACATATTTACTGGAAGAAAGATAGCCTCTTTAATAAAAGGTGCTGGAAAAATTGGCTCTCTACATGCCAAACACTAAAACTAGACCCATGTCTATCACTATGCACTAAAGTAAAGTCAAAATGGATCAAAGATCTGAATATTACAACAGAAACACTAAATATGCAGGGAGACAAAGTAGGTAGAAATCTTGAAGACATAGAGGGAGGCAGAGAGTTCATGAACAAAAATCAAACTGCACAGGAAATACTTCCCAGAATCAACAACTTGGATCTTGTCTCACTAAAAAGTTTTTGCATGTCAAAAGAAATCACCAACAAAGTGAAAAGAAAACCCACAAATTGGGAAGAATATCTTATCCAAATGTCCCTTAGACAAAGGACTTCTATCTAGAACATAAAAACAGCTTAAAAAATCAGGCCCTCCAAATTCAAAGACCCTATCCAAAACTGGGCATCTGAGATGAACACACACCTCTCAGATGAGGAAATACAAATGGCCAGCAAACATTTGAAAAAATGTTCAACATCACTGGTCATTTGAGAAGTGCAACTTAAAACAACATTGAGATTCCACCTTACTCCAGAAAGAATGACTTTTATCAAGAAATCAACCACCTCTCATCTTGTTTTGAAAACCTATACTGTTGATCTTTTGGGTTTGTTGTTGTGGTTTGTTTGTCTCTTTTGCTTTTTGCTTTTCTTTTCTGTGTCTTTTTTTCCTCACAAATAAATAAATAAATAAAAAGAAATCAACCAATAACAAATGCTGATGGGGCTGTGGGGAAAAAGGAAACCTTCTCCATTGTTGGTGGGAGTTTAGACTAGTTCAACCACTGTGGAAATCAGTGTGGTGACTCCTCAAAAAACTAGGATTAGAGATTCTATTTGACCCAGCTATTCCCCTTCTGGGTATTTTCCCAGAAGAATTAAAAATATCATACCACAACAATATATGTGCACCTGTGTTTATAGCAGTACAATTTGTAACAGCTAAATCTTGGAAACAACCCAAATGCCCATCAACTGAGGAATGGATAAAAAAGATGTGATAGTTTTATACAATGGAGTATTACTCAGTTCTAAAGAAAAATAAAATCAAGGGTTTTATAGGTAAATGGATGCAACTAAAAACCACACTTTTAAGTCAAATAAATCAGACTCACATGTGTAAACACCATGTTGTCTCCCTCATGTAAGACACCGAAAGAGTAAATAAGATCCAAAATGTACAATAGACATTGTGAAAGGGAAAGAAACTGCTCAAAAGGAAAGACAACTGGGATGGGGAAAAATAGAAAACAACAAAGGGGGAATATATATATATATATATATACATATATATATATATATAATAGCTAAGATAATTGTACTACTCTTTCTGTTAGTTCATGGAAATAAACTGAGTGATTATATTGTTTGATCTGTACTTTGAAATATGAGAGACTGTATCCAAGATAACAGTATACAATAGAGTGACCATTGTTAATTTCCTATCATCTTGTTTTGAAATCCTATATCATTTTTATTGTTTTGTTTTTATTGTTTTCTTTTAATCTCTTTAAAATAAAAAAATTAAAAGATGTCAGAATCCCTCTTCTCCCCTAGATTTATAAGATAGAGTGAAAACCCATACCAAGCCCCTTCTGTCTTGAAACCCTTGGAGATTCTAGGAGTCCAAGATCCTCACCTGCCAAATGTTTTCAGTGCCACTAGTTATGTGAACAGAAATACTTGGACTGGCTCTGCCTACTGACCTCTATTTTTGTACCAAATCTAGATACCCAGAACTGCTACACTCTGTCTTGAATAGTCCTTGTAGATGAGCTTCTTGGCTTTCAACCTTGCTTCCCCTTGCCTTCCTAGAGGCAATGGGGACCTCAGGTCCTGTCTCTGTTTAGTACAAACTTACTCCACGTCCCCCCATGACTGCTTCCTCCGCCAACTTTTCTTTCCCTTGCAAAGACATATGCATAAAAACTTTCACAATTTTCCCTGAGTAGAAAACAAATATAAAGCACCATTATTTTAATTCTATAATGTACATGATTTTCAACTTCCTAAGATAAATAATCAACAGCTAAAATTGCACACAACAAACCATGCTGCTGACTATAAATTGACAGAAGAATCAAACTTGATTTTGAAAATTTTAGATCTGTAAATCTTAACCCAGAAAAAATGATCTTGCTCAAAATAATGATTATTACACAAAATAAAAGCCAAGATTACTAAAATTTGATATGGGCAGTATCTACTCAAATTGTGAGGTTTTAATTCACATTTTAAATGGAAAATAATGTATCCATATGAAAATAATTTTAGTTGAGTTAACATTTTTGGAAATGGTCTAATTGTGCTATGTAGAAAAATTGAGCAAGATATCGAATTGTTTTAATGGAATTAATTTAAAGGAACTCCAGAAAAAATATTTTCTATATAGAAAGTCCATCTAAATTGATATAATTAAAAGCCTTTCTTTATTTAAGAGAAGAAAGACATATATAAGAAAGACAAAAAACGAAAGAGACAAACAAACAACAAAGGTAAATACACAACAGTAACATTATAGGTTTACAAAACAAGATGACAGGAACTTGACAATGGTTGCAATATTGCATATTGTTATCTTCAATACGGTTGTTTACATTAACAGATATAGACACGTAAAATTGATCTAATTGTATGAGTATTACAGATCTTTCTCAATAATACATTCAGCAGTATAGTCATTTTAGTTATCTTACATATACATATATACAGATTTATATCTTTTTCCTTTTCCCTTCCTTCTTTCATCCTTTTCCCTTTCCCAATTACTTTTGC
>RJWM01049276.1:0-11198 GCA_004363535.1 Dasyprocta punctata
ATACATGGTGTCTTTGAGAGTCTTCTGCTTCCTACCAGACCTTTTGGGCTCTCTGCATACTGTTTCTTTCTCTGAGTCTCAGCTCAGATGTCACCTGCTCAGGGAGACCTTCCGTGACTTCCATCACCCCACTGTCCACCCCGTAGCCTGGTACCCAGCCTTCATTATTTATTTATTAAAATTTTAAAAACTTTCCCACTGTGGTCAGAACAGTTACCGTGAGATCTACTCTCTTTTAAACTTTTTATGAAAGCATGTTTGCAGCACATAATGTTTACATTCCTTGTGAGGAATTGGTGCATGGATGTAACACAGCTTCATTCCTTTTTTCAACCCTCTTCCCTTCTGCTCCCTCCTTACCTCTATCCATCTCACTTATCTCTGTGTTAAATTCTTTTCCCTTATTTGAAATGTTTTCTGCTATTATTTCAGTAAGCAGGTTTTTATGCCATTTGAGCTGTTCTTTGATTTTTTGCTAATTCCAATTAATCTTAGATTAGTCTTTTTTGTATCATCTAGGAGCTGTTGGAGCCATTTCTCCAGTTTTCTTGCTGGTTTTAAGGTATCTCTCATTAACTGGTCACTAACAACCAACCCTGTCTTCTAGTTCTGATACTCGTCACACTGGTTACTTCTGCTGCCTATACTTTTGGTAATACTTTTAACCTCTTAAATTTCTATTTGGAGGTTTTTTGTGGGCTATGTCTTTTCTATGCTGGTCATTCATTTTATATATCATTTATATCATATACCTCTGTGGGCTTTTTATTATTGCCTTCTGTAGACTCTGTAGCCCAATATCTTGATGCCTTTATCTTCTGTGAGTTTGCCAAGTATCTTATTGATCTGTTTTGTTATCTTCATTTTGAATCATTTGGGTGTGTGACTTTTCATTTCCTCCACTTAGATGCCCCATGGATCAGCTTTGGGAAAGTTGGGTGCTTTGGAAGGCATTTTGTTGGCTTATCTTCTCATGTTTCTATTTTTTGTTTGTTTTGTGTTGAGGTTTGTGGGTTGAGTATAGTGGAAAGCTTTGTTTCTAGTATGGAGACCTCTTTGGTTAATGTCTACTTGGCTTTTTCCTCTGTCCCAAGATACAACCACCCCTGTTTACTTAAGATGGGAGGTTGCAGTATATTTGGTACAGTGCCCAGTTGTCTGGAAATGGGCCACAGTGTTTTCAGCAATCCCAAGGCAATCCAGATATTGACATCCCAAGAAAACCAATTAATAGCAACAACTATGTCATCTTGGCTCTAGCAGTAAAATCAGCATCAATTATAGCATTCAAGGCAAACTGAATATTGACAAACTTTAAGGAGCAATAATGTACCATTCTTAACCATAGAAAATAAATCTATAATTACAGTATAAGCACTAAGTCAAACCCAAGTTTTGACATAGAGTAAATAGTTACTAAATGGAACAACTTCATCTCTATTAAAAACAGAGCAGTAGTTAATAGTATAATGTTAGCTAGCTCTCTAGAGTGTCATAAAGCTTATTACTAGTTATACTGGTAAAAATAGAGAGGGTGGGAACTGAAGAATAAAAAATGAAATTTGAGAAATTAATGGGATATGAGAAAGAAGAGAGAAAAGTAAGATAGGGGTTCCTATTGAGGAGTAAAAGGAAATTAATAGTGTTAGAGAACAGGGCAAAAATGAACAAGGAAAAGAGAAAAACAGCAAAATACAGAAAATAAAAGAACAATAAGAAGGAAGAGCAAAAAGTTGAAAGGGGAAAAAAGAAAAGGAGAGAAAAACAAAAACAAAAAAAAAAAAAAGAGAGAGAAAAAGCAAAGTTCCCAAAAGCCCAATTAATGATAATAATAATAATAATAATAATAACAACAATAAAATAGAAAAACCAAAAAAGAATTCAGTCAAAGAGAAATTCTTCTGTGTTTGTTTCTTTCCAAGATCTGCAGCCTTGGAATCCAGCCATTCATGATTTTCCCACCTAGCTTTAGAACCTGTGGGTGTCTTCCCTGTACCAGAGGCTCCTCTGTCCGTTCACCCCAGACTGTGTTGCTATTCAAGCCAAACTGTGTCCTTGCTCCCTTTGGTAAGTGGAAAACATGATCAGCTTTCTGGTCTCTGCTGGGTGGAGGCCACGGGGCAGGGGTTCGAGTGGTCTGTTGGCCTGAATGTCAACACTCACCAGGTCAGGGTGCTCCCTTCTCTCCCTGAGTGTTGTCCTCATCTAGGATCAGGTCAGTTGATTAGTCTATGCCTCTGCTGCCCCATGCCAAGGGGAAACAAAATGTAGAACTTGCTTGGAGTTGGATGGTTATGCCCTTCCATCTCAGAGGTGACATGCATCCTGAGATCTACCCTTTTAACAAATATTTAAGTATACCATATGACATTGCTTATAATAGGCACAATGCTGTACAGTGGGTCTACAGGACATCCTCATCCTGAGTAACTGAAACTTAATACCTGCTGCGTAGCAACTCCCCATTTTCCCCCTCAATTCCTGGCAATTGCCATTCTACTCTCTGCTTCTATGTGTTTGACTGTTTTAAATACTTCACATGAATAAGGAATTTATGCAGTACTTGTCTTGCTGTGGCTCTGCTTTTCACTCTATGCCAACATATTTTCAATTTCTTACATTACAGTTGTGATTAATCTGACAGTATCGTTTTGTTGAGATTTACTTGTCTTTCCTATCTGGACTGTAAGTTGAGAATGGAGGATATTTTGTCTGTTTCCTTCTTTGCTCTGTTCCCAGCACCTAGGACAGAACTTGTTCATAGCAGGAAGGCAATGAATATGTTTTGAAGGAATGAACAAAATGCTGAATTTTCTGCTCCCAGAGGTCTGGATCTCAGAACAGGTGTAAGTGGGGCTCTCACAAGCAAGTCTTGTACCTTTCTTGCATTAAGTTGCTAACACTGCTTCTCAGGTACTCTTTGTTAAGCAACTCAAACAACAGTGCTTAGGTTGTAGAAAAGGAGAAACAAAATGCTAATATTTCAGATTAAACCGTCTGAATGAAAACATAGACTGTATACCATACCACCCAATCTGTCTTCTTCCCCACTTCCAGGTGTGTCTAATCTTACTGGGAATGGAAGCTGCTTTGCATTTCTTTAAAATATTAAGGTCATGGAGTTGCGAATGGTCCTGACTGGATATCACAACACTGTTTTTATTCCAGAAGAGTGTGCTCTGAGAGGAAGGACTATGTCGCAGTGCTTGGGCTGCATAAAAATGCCATGGTGAAGGCCTCACAAAGTGATTTCCCAGATGAGTTGATCATCTCAGCCACCATGGACCATCTGCAGCATCCCAGGCCCCCACGGTCTTAAGTCCTTCAGGCTGGCCTTAGGAATCTGTAGCCACTACCCTGACCTAAAGTGGATGGGCTCTACTGAGCTCAGAATAGATGGGGAACTAATTATGTTGTTTTACATTTCCTCAAACAATTAGCATGGGGTGGCTGAGTCAAACACATTTTATGTTTGAATCAATAGAGATTTGATCTTATGCCTTTGGAAGTGTTTCTTAGCAGTAATTGGGGACTTGAAAGCTTGACATTTGAAATCTACTTTTGGGTTTAGTTTATAACAGTAAGGAATTGAAATCGGAAAACTTAACACATTCATCTGACTTATGCCTGGCATTGAGAGTTCTCTTTCTTCCTTCAACCTTTATTTTGCAACCCAACAATTCATTGCGTGAGACTCTTTTTACTTTAAAATGAGACCCCCATCAGGATCCCATAGACAATTTCTTTGTTCATTTTGTTTTTCTCAAAACCTCTATAACTCATTTTTGTGAAGAACAATCTCATTGGTGAGTTTGGTGTGCTGGGTAGGTCCCATCTTCAGAAACTTTCAGAACCCAGCTTATTTATTTTTTCCTGATTGTTGCTTATAAAACAGCAGCCGTCTGTGAATTAAGAGATGTGCTAACTGGTCCATGTCATGTGCATGTCCAGGTTGTACAGATTGATAGCAAAAGCACAGTTAGAATTCCATGATACATAGCTTCCATTTATATTTAAAAATGAGCTTATAGAGATAAAATTTACATGTAATGAACTGTATCCATTTAGGTATTCTAAACTGTACAAGTAAGTGAGTTCTTACAAATGTATCTGACAAGTAATTGCTACCACAGTCCAAATAACAAATATTTCCATAACTCTCAGAAAGTTCCCTCCACCCTACTGTGGTCAGTCTTTCTACTTTTGGCCCTAGGCAACCACTGATCTGCCTTCTGTCTCTACACATTAGTTTGCATTTTCTAGACTTTAATACAAATGATATATGTTAGGTCTAATTTTGTATATCATTTCTTTTACGTGCCATAATATTTTTAGATGTCAATGTTTTATTTTATTCTGCCCTTTTTTCCTCACCTGATCGTTCCACTACCATCCCCAACCTTGCTCTCTTGATGTTGCTTAAGCTTGGCATCTATATTCATTTCTCTCTAGCCATCTACATGCAAATGAACACATATAAGGGAGCCCAAGTCATTCGGTCTGTAAAGGTCACCCTTCCAGGACACAGTATAGGAAAGCAAAGTGTGAGGAATGGATTCAGAGAGGCAAAGAGAGGAGGGCAACAGTCGTAGGTGGATATTTTTATTAAGGAAAAACTGGGAAACTCAGAAGGAGCCTGCAATTAGTCAGCGGCAAAGCCCGCATTTAACTGTGCTCTCTGACTCCAAATCGTATCTCCCATTTCCCTCCAAGAGAGTTTGCTGCTCTAGAACATTATTTTAAAGGTTCCAAGGGCAAGGAAATGTGGGACCTATGGAAAGTATAATGTAGTGATGACGAGTGGTGACCATGCTGGTGATGATGACGATGGTAAGGACAGTGATGGCAATGGTGGTGGCATGGTGGAGACTATGATGACAGGACAGTGATAACAAGATGGTGACATTTTAGGCTCAGACCCAGGGAGAGCTAAAGGCAACTGAAATTAAAATCCATCTTCTCAGAGGTTTTCCTCCATTCTCATTTCATCCTCACTACAAGCCTGTGAGATGTGTGTTATCATCATTTCCATCCTAGAGAAGGAGGCTAAAACTACAGCATTGTCTCAACAACTTGCAAGAGAAGCAGGTGATAGACACTTAATCCAGTCTTGATACTTGGGGAATTTGTGAAAAGCAGTTATAAACATGCTGGCAAGTAAATTTAACAAAAATCACTGTTTTTAGATTTTTAAAGCAAAAGCAAATTTATTTCATGCTGTTATTGCTAAATCTTCAAGAAGAAAATGAGTTGGTATACATTAGCCTGGAGGAATTTCAACATTATTGTTGTCATTATCCTTTGGGAAAGGAAGAAACAAATAAAGGTAGATAGCACATTTCATTTTTAATTAAATAAATGTTAAACCTATGGTCTCTTGGCTTCTGCTTGGGTTTGGCTAAGCTATGGCAGCTTCAGCTCAGCATGTCGGGGAGGGAGTGGCCAGAGAGCTTCTTCACTGACCTCTGTCCAGTCCTCTCCGTCCTTGGCTATGACTTAGGTAGAAAACCCTGAGTCCTGCCAGGTGGCGGGTCTCCCCAGGCCCTGTCCCTGGCCCCCATGAGTACAGGTTCCCCTAACATTATTCCTTCCTCTTCCGCTCAGGCTTAGGGGAACTACTTCTGGCTGTTCCCAGTGTTTGATTGTCTTACCAGTCCCTTAAACCTACCCACGTCTTTTGTGCTCATTATTGAGCTACTCTTGCTGAAGTTCCTCCCCACCCTTCTCTGCCCTGCTCTTTGGTCCCAGGACTGGGACTTCGCGAATCACATCCTCCTGGGCCAGCAGCTGCCGGTCTTCTCTGCCAATACAGGGGGCTTCCTGGGCCTGCAAGGCTGGGGGAAGGAGACGGACTCTCCTGCTTGCTCTTCCTGGTAGAGTCCCCTTCGCAGCAGACCTATCCCTGCAGCAGCAGCGGGCTCCTACCCGATGCATTTCCACCACTCTCAGATCCATCCCTGTGGCTGGACTGGGCTGGGGTGGCTAGGCCTGCTCTCCAGTGAAGCAGCACCCACAGCCCCCATGGCACCCACCACACCTCTTCTGCAAAAGCCTGTGTCCCAGATCTGCGCCCACTCTGAGCTTCTGGGCGGTCACACCCCGCGTTTCTCCCTCTGTTCCTGGCTGAGTGGCCCTGACCGTTTCTCCAGTTACTTTTCTGGGTTACTTTTATACATTCTCTTTCACATATTTAGATGTAGAACTCTTTTTCTTTTTATCATGCTGAAAAGCACATAACAAAATGTACTCTCTTAACCATTTTTAAGTGCACAGCTTGGTCGTACTGACTGTATTCACATTGCTGAGCGGCTAATCTCCAGACCATTTTTCTCTTGCAAAAGTGAAGCTCTGTACCCATTAAAACAACTCCTCATTCCAAGAAGATCTGGAACAATTTTCTATCTTCCAGCCCTTAGTAACCACCCTTCTGCGTCTGTCTCTAATAATTCGACTGCTTTCGGTACCTCATATCAGTAGCTCCAATCTGTTTAGATTCTTTTTTTTTCTTTTTTTTTTTTTGGTACCAGGGATCGAATTCACAACCTCAGGCTTACCAGGCAAGTGCTTGAGCCACTGAGCTAAATCCCTGGCCCTAGACTAATTCTTTATATTTAATTTCCTTTATTAAACTAATTGGTATAGTTTCTGTTTTCCTGATTAGACTCTGACTGATCTACCTCTGAAAATTGCCCTATCTTTTAACTAATTTTCAGTTAAATTCTTTGTGCCATCTGATTCCTGCTGGGATGCCAGCAGATACGCTACCTTATGACATGATTGGGACAGGAAATTAAATGAAGCTAAGTTAAAATAGTAACAAAGAATACATGAATATATAGATACACATAGATATTTGCTATTACTGTTGAGAGGAATATTGTAAATGAGGCCATACCCCAGCCTCCCCTATGCATTGGATCTCTCAAGTGCTAATATCCAGAGGAAAAGGAAATAAATAGGGACACGGCTGCAACTTCAGTTTCATCAGAGCCTTTGTGGCACTAGGCCAGAGGGTCAGAAAAAAAAGCCAAGACCAGAACTCTGTCCCCTTTCCCAAGAGAGGATGTGGGGAAGATAATAAAAAGCCCATATTCATATTCACATATTATGGGGTAGGGAAGAAGCCAGACTGTCTGTGTCTGTGATTTAAAGACTCCGGCTCCACCAAGCCAAGGTTCTGATTCCATTTGTCAGTCCCCAGAGCTTCAGTGACACTTCTACATCTTGATTTAAAATGAAAAAAAATCTGTTGCTTTTCTAGAATAGTAAGAGACTGGAAAATCCCCAACTACTAGACAACTCACAAATGCCACACACTCCTTACAGTCTTAGACCTAGCAGGCTGCCCTGGCAGGGTGGGGTCCCTGACCCTTTGAGAGGAGTCTTCCTTTCCCAGGGGTCTCACCCAGAGACAGAGAAAAGGCAAATGGAGCACAGGGTGGGGTGGGAAGGAGGCAGGAAGAGCTGCGGACGGACCCAGGGAGGAGGACCTTGGGTTACTTGAGTAGTGGCCTTGTGGCTCTGCATCCTAGAGAACATTCCCCATCAACCCCTGCCAGGAAATCAGAGCACCACGTATGAGGGAGAAGATGAAGGGGTTTCTTTAGCAGCTGTTAATCAAGAAAACCTGAATGCCAGAGGCAGGACACTGCTTCCTTTTGAAACTGGCTCACTATGTGTACTTGGGTAGAAATGACCATGAGAAAAAGCTCATCCATGTGAATTTTGTGGCTTGATGTTATTCGATGCAGACACGAACAACTCCTCTAATGTCCAGGAGCTGCCTAAATCCAAGTACATTATTTATAGGATCTTGTGTAAGCAAGAGGATCTGGAACAATTTCCAGGGACCTGTAACTGCCATCTGATTCACAAGATGAAATGTCCCTCACTGCTTTTTTCCTCAGTGCCAAATCCAGTCACTGGGGGACAGGACCTGACTTTCATCCTGGAGTCTGAGCAGCACACTACCCAGTGTGCAATGCGCGTAGTCTTTTCATGGGCATTTACTAAGCTGACCACAGAAGAAGGAGGCTCTAGGAGTCACAGTAAATCCTGAAGGTTGGCTTGTGGTGGGAGATCCTTTTGGGGTTCTCAGTAACAGTTTCTTCAGTTTGTGGGATGGCTCTTCCCATGCAGCCTTGAGATTTGAGGATAAACACAAGTTTGTGTATGTGTGTGTGTGGGGGTGCTGAGTGCTACAACTTGTTTTCTCACTCACACTTTTTCATCATCTGTAGAAATCTTAGTCTTTTCCTGTCTCTGTCACTCAGCAAAATTAGGAGAATCACGATAAAAATTAGAGGAAGGAATTTGATCGTAAACTCAAAGTCATGATACTAGCTTTGATAGAATAAGAGAGTCACTTGCTTTTACTTCTACACTATTAGAAGAGAAAAAGAGAGGAATTGAAGAAGAGGAAAGTGATACAGGGGGATACTGACATAAAGGTTATAGCAAAGATGCATGACACACTGGATGAATGGGTTAAAAAGATAACCTCAAGGCGGGTTGGGGATATAGCTCAGTGGCACAGTGCTTGCCTGACAAGCATGAGGTCCTGAACTCGATTTCTGGTACCCACCCCCCCCCACACAAAGATAACCTTGAGCCCCTGACTTTAACATCGACAAGCCATGAAAATGAGTCAGAAAATGATAGCAACAGAGAAGACTATTCGTTTTATCAGTGTCCTATTCTTAGTTATAATTATTTTCCTCTTCATCTTGGTTATGACCACTGGTCTGCTAGAACATTAAGAAAAAGGGCTAGGGAGATGGAACCATATTTAAGTGATTCTAGAATGCACATTTGCCCATCCCAACAGCTCCAGGAATCAACTCATGGGCCTGCCATGCTCAGTGGAGATGCAGTTGTTGGTAATGTCGAAACATAATCAGAGCTGTTCATACTGTCATTGTTTCAGTTGAATTACGTGCATTGTTAACAGTCGATGTTGAGTTCAATAACCATTTAAAAGTTCCTCCTCAAGATTACACTATGATTTGACATTGAAATGAAAAATTACCTCAGGTGCACAAAAGCAGAAAAACAGAGCAGTGGAACTTAAATTTAATATTCATGAAGCAGTTACACACGATCGGAGGCATGTACATGATAGTCCATATTTTCACAAAACGACCAAAGTGCTTCTAGGACCTAAAAGAGGAAGAGTCGTCGCTCACATAGAAACCATGACTGAAGCCCGTGAAAGGATCCACTGTCACAATCCCAGCCAGGTGACAGCAGAAATCACGGGTTTGCGTGTTAAGTGAATGAATACTGAGAACAGCCAAAGGCCGGCGTGACTGTGCAGACCTTGGCTATGGCCTCGTGCTGTGTAGTGTAAAGGACAGCGTTTGCTCTTTCTTGGTGGCCTGCAAGGTAAGGTGTGTCTTAGGATCAATGGAAAATGATCCAAATGCAGTTTTATAGCCCTCCCAGGAGCCACTACCATTTCTACAGGAAAACAAAAACAGGCCCGATGCCTCCTCTGCTGGGGGGGTCCTCCTCGTTTGAGATCCCCTGCAGGGCCGGCCTGTGTTTGCCAGGCAGT
The DNA here is from genome assembly GCA_004363535.1 of Dasyprocta punctata. NCBI lineage: Eukaryota > Metazoa > Chordata > Mammalia > Rodentia > Dasyproctidae > Dasyprocta > Dasyprocta punctata. The sequence continues at coordinate 9,557 of RJWM01049276.1, forward strand.
GTGAGAGCAGGAACGTCCTTTATGCGTATGGCACTTTTTGCCTAAATGACAACAAACAGGAGAGGGAACCAATCTGAGGATGGAGGGGGCAGATTCTGTCCTCCTCTTATATATGAACTTGAGAGGAACAAAGGATTTGCAAATAAAATGTATAGTTCTTTTATTTAAATGGTGTCCAGTTGGGGGGCGGTTTTTAGACAACAACAAGGACAAGCTAGACTTCTGGAAAGTCTATCAGTTTCAATACTCCGTAGCAAACATAAAATGTTTAAAAGTAAATTTATCTACTAAATTTTTAATGGTCTCCAAGATTATACCTTTAAATTTGCCAAGCATGATTATTTCATGAGCGTATTAAATTCTGTATAATCAATTGTTAATGTCCCTAAAATAACAGAATTACTTCAGATTAATAAAAGCACCAGAAAATTAAATATTGCATATATCTACATATTTGCCAAATTTCTATGAACAAACAGATCGTGAATTAAAAAGAATGTTTACAGGCTTGTTTCTTTATTCATCCTACCCATTCGCACCTTGACTTTCCTCAGGTAAAAATAAGTTTTAGACATTTCAGGTTTTTAAGTATTCAATATGTCTACGATATGTCTTAAGTCTGAGACTTGTGACCATAGTTCCATGAATGGACTCTAGAAAACTCCCCAAAATTTTATGAAAAATCTAAGGGACTCTGTGCCATTTGGAGCTGCAAGGGAGAATGATGGGCCCTGGGTGACATAGCTGCGTGAGAAGCATGCATGTTTGAAAGCAGGAAAGAGCCCAGGTACCACTGATGAGCACTGCGGCAGGGCCCAGGGCCGCCCCAAGAGAATGGTCACTGGTCACTTTCGGTGAATATGCCGGCTTAGCGGGAGGCTGGGTCCACACCCAGCCCTAACTGAGAGGGACCCTTCAGCAAAGGCACTCAGCAAACGGCTCTGTGATTCTCAGTGTTGGGATTTGGCTGCCCAAATGTCCTGTTCTTCTTCAAAATAAACAAACAAAAGCCATCGCGTTCCTGCGGCATCCAGGTTTAATCTGGTACCGTGCGAACTTTGTCTTTAAGTGACACAACCCAGGGCCCAGTCCTTTCATTTCCCTGTGGCAGGGCTGGAGACACCCTGTGATAAGATTGGGAGAGGGCTGTGGGGGCAGCCCCAGGCCACTAACCACTGCTGGTGACCATTACACTGTAACTTGAAAATGTAAAAAGCCCAGGTCAGATGGATTCCTAGGCCCAGCCTGACCTACACTGACACTCAGCCTAGATTCAGCATTGGCTTGGGAGTAAGAACGTCTCAGGTTCGCAGTGTCAGGATTTGTGGCAGCGCTTGTTCAGAGTGGGTTCCCTAGGTCAGGTTCTGTTGCAGCAGGGGCATAGAGTCCTGGACTTGGCTGTCTCTAAGCAACTTCTCCAGGGCATTTGGAGAAAGGGGCTGGAATGGGTTTTGTTCTTCTAACTATTGACAGCGTGGATGAAGAGAAGGCCTCTTCTTACCTCTGCGACTGATTTGCAAGATGATTCCTGGGCTGCTTCTGCTTTCTCTGAGATGTGTGGGGCAGGGGCCAGGATGAAGTGGTCCTGGGGCAGCTGGGAAGCTCCTGCCAGGTCTGCCTCCTCTGCATCAGAACTTTCCCC
>RJWM01049277.1:0-11315 GCA_004363535.1 Dasyprocta punctata
TTTTTCTGCATCTATTGAGATGATCATGTGGTTCTTGTCCTTGACCCTGTTGATATGGTGTATTACATTTATTGATTTGCATATGTTGTACCATCCCTGCATTCCTGAGATGAATGCCACTTGATCATGGTGTATAATCTTTCTGATAACTTTCTGTATTCTATTTGCTAGTATTGTATTGAGAATTTTTGCATCTATGTTCATTAGGGAGATTGGCCTGTAATTTTCTTTTTTGGTTGGGTCTTTCTCTGGTTTTGGTATTAGGGTAATACTTGTTTCCAGGAATGAGTTAGGGAGACTTACTTCCCTTTCAATTTCATTGAAGAGTTTGACGAGTGTTGGCATTAAGTCTTCCCTAAATTTCTTGTAGAATTCAGTGGTGAATCCATCAGGGCCTGGGCTTTTCTTTGTTGGTTAGGGTTCTAATTGCATTTTCAATTTCATTAGCTGAGATTGGGTTATTCAGCAGCTTTACATCTTCTTGATTCAGCTTTGGTAATTCATAGGTTTCTAGGAGTCTGTCCGTTTCTTCTGTGTTATCCAATCTATGTGAGTAAAGGTTTTTGAAGTAGGTGTTGATGATCTTCTGTATTTCCACAGGGTCTGTAGTGATTTCACCTGTTTCATTTCTTATTGCATGAATCTGAGTTTTTTCTTTCCTCTTTTTGATAAGGTTGGCTAGGGGGTTATTAATTTTATTTACTCTTTCAAAGAACCAACTCTTCAATTCATTAATTCTTTGTATTGTTTCCTTAGTTTCAATTGCATTAATTTCTGCTCTGATGTTGATAATTTCCTCCCTTCTTTGGGCTTTGGATTTGACTTGCTCTTCTTTCTCTAGAAGTTTGAGGTGCAGCATTAGGTTGTTTATGTGTGTTCTCTCCATTTTTCTGATGTGGGAGTTTAGTGCTATAAATTTCCCTCTGAGGACTGCTTTCATTGTCTTCCACAGGTTCTCATAATTTATATTTGCATTTTCATTCAATTGTAGATATTGTTTAATTTCTTCTTTAATTTCTTCTGTGACCCATTGGTTATTTAGGAGAGTATTATTTAATTTCCATGTGTTTATGGGGTTCTTGTAGGGTTTTTTTGTCATTCATTTCCAATTTTACTGTGCTGTGGTCAGATAATATGCATGCAATTATTTCAGTTCCTTTACATTTATTTAAGTGTCTTTTGTGAACCAGTATATGATCTATTTTAGAGAATGACCCACGTGCTGCTGAGAAGAATGTGTATTCTGATGGTGATGGGTGGAATACTCGGTATACATCTACTAGGTCCATTTGTTCATAAGTTTGATTCAGTTCTGTTATATCTTTGCTGATTTTTTGTTTGGTTGATCTGTCTCTCGGTGACAGTGGGGTATTAAGATCCCCTGTTATAACTGTACTATTGTTTATTTGGTTTTTCATGTCTATTAAGGATTGTCTTACATAGTTGGGTGCTCCCATATTCAGTGCATATATATTTATGATTGTAATCTCTTCCTCTTGAAGTTTTCCCCTAACAAGCATGTGGTGACCTTCTTTATCTCTTTTGATCATTTTTGGTTTGAAGTTCACATTATCTGCAAACATAACAGCTACCCCTGCTTTTTTCTGGGTTCCTGTTGCATGGAGTATTATTTTCCATCCTTTGATTTTTAGTCTGTGAATTTCCTTTTGAGTGGAATGTGTTTCTTGTACACAGCATATTGTTGGATTTTGTTTCTTAACCCACTGTGCTAGTCTGTTTCTTTTTACTGGTGAGTTGAGACCATTGACATTGATTGATATAAGTGATATGTACTGACTCATCCCTGTCATAATATCTTTCTGTTGTTGATTTTCTACATTTTCTGTTTAATTATTTGCCCTGCTTAGTGGTTTCCTTTTGTTGTTATTCTTAAGATTGTAGCTATCTTTGTCTCTTTCTAGAGTGTCTTTCAGTACTCTTTGTAGTGTTGGTTTGGTGGTCATAAACATCTTCAGTTGTTCTTTGTCATGGAAGTATCTTATTTCTCCATCAATTTTTAAGGATAGTTTTGCAGGGTACATCAATCTATGTTGAAAGCTGTTTTCTTTCAGGATTTGAAATACTTCACTCCAAGCTCTTCTTGACTTAAAGGTTTGTGTTGAGAAGTCTACCGTGATTCTGATAGGCTTTTCTTCATAGGTGATCTGTTTCTTTTCTCTGACAGCTTTTAGTATTTTGTTTTTGTGCTGTATTTTTGATACCCTAATTATTATGTCTGGGTGAAAGTTTATTTTGATTATGGTTACTGGGGTTCTGTATGCTTCATTTATCAGATTCTCTTCCCATGTTTGGAAAATTTTCTGCTATTATTTCTGTGAATAGTCTTCGCAGGTCATTAGTATTGACCCCTGCTTTTTCATTGATGCCTATTAATCTTATGTTATTTCTGTTGGCATCATCTTGCAGCTGTTGATTTGTTGTTTCTTGGTTCCTTATTGTTTTTAAGAGATCTTTTCTTTTGTGATCGTAAGCTACCATGATGTCTTCAAGGTCTGAGATTCTATCTTCAGCTTCATTCAAGTGGTTTTTCAAACTTTCCATGAAACTTTTCATTTCCTGAATTTCCCTTTGAATCTGTTTCATGCATTCTATTTGTGTCTTATATTGTTCATTCAAAGTTCCCATCGTTAGCCAGGCGAGGTGGCGCACGCCTTTAATCCCAGCACTCGGGAGGCTGAGGTAGGAGGAGCGTTGTGAGTTCGAGGCCGGCTTGGGCTACAACGTGAGCGCAAGGCCGGCCTGAGCTACACAGTGCGACCCTGCCTCAAAAAACCAGAACCAGGAGTTTGGTTCAGCGGCTTACGCGCCTGTCGGGCAGGCGCGAGGTTGTGAGCTCGATCCCCGGTGCCACAAAAAAAAAAAAAAAAAACAAAGTTCCCATCATTTTCTTTATGTTCTTCTATTTTTTATCTTGCTCTTCTTTAGATACACACAACATTTCTTTCATAATGATTGTCATTTCATTTTTTAGCTGAGAGATTATTTTGATATGAGTTTCTCCATAGATTCCTGGAGTTGTTTCTTTACTGCATTTTCTATCATTTCAGAAAGTTCAGTTGTATGACCCCCAGCGTCTTCCACTTCATGTCTCTTGGGTTTGTTCTCAGTGGGCTGGGGGATTAAGACTCCCTCTTGGTTTTTCATTTTGCCTTTTTCTTCTGGGACCTGTGTGACTGGGCAGGCAGCCTCCCAATGAATTGTACTGGAACACTGTGTTGTGCAGAGCTTCAATCCTCCAATATCCCCATGGCTAGCTGGGGCACACTCCCAGATTATGGTGCTTGACCCTTGTGTTCTGTGGTTTGTGAGGCTGGCCACGTGTTCCCCTGATGTACTTTGTTGGGTTGCTCTGGGGTACTGGACTATGTGTCCTGCGAGGCTGGCCAGGCATTCCCCTGGTGGGTTGCGCTGAAATGCAGGACTGGGCAGAACTGGATCCTCTGTGCAGCTAATGAGGGTGTACTCCTGGAGTGTGCTGCTGGAGCCTCTGCCTTACTGGGTGGGGGCTGAGACCTCCAGAACCCAGGCAGCTAGCAGAGCGCACCCCAGAGTGTCTGATTTCCTTAGCTCTTAAGAAGATAGTTATGTGAATAGCTGTTCATACTGTTGTTTCCAAGAGAAGATGATTACTGGAAGATCTGCCATCTTTCTCTAAGAGAAATTTGTATGCTTAAAATTTTTTATTCTCCCCTATTTCCTACAGAATAGAGTCCAAGTAACTATTCCTACCTGTAAGGTTCTCCATGGGCTGACACCATCTGTCTTTCCCACTCTCCAACATTTTCCCCCACTGTATCTCTGTCCCACCCCTCCTGCCTCCACTGCTCCCTATTAGCTATACTGAGCAATATTTGATTATTCAACTTTCCCTAGAGATGCAAGCTTTCCTGAACCCCATGTTTTTGCATGTGCTACTCTGTCTTGGGAGAACTCACTTTATCCTCAGCTAGGCAAAGGCCTACTCCTTCAAAATGGTGTTCCTATGTTCAAACACCATCTTGAAAAAATACATTGTATAATTCCCTATTTGTTATATTTCTGTCCTCCAATGGATTTTGACTTCCTTAGGCTTGTCTCACTCATGGTATTGTGCTCAGCATTTAACCTAGTTCCAGGAACCTAGAAGGAGACAAGTGCTAGAAAAATCCCTAAGCCAAAGTTTTGGCAGCTCCCCTTGTTTTCTTAGTAGTTCCCATTGAGTTCATGTTACTATGTGTCCACCTCCTGATCTGTTGATGTAAAGAACAGGTAAGGCATTTAAGAAACAGTCACTGGCCACAAAACATTGACAGTCTTGTTGAGGGAGCTAAAACAGGTGTGGACAAGTATCCACACATGAGAAATATTTCTGTCTATCCAATGCAGTGCAAAATACATGACTATAAGAGCTCAGTATTCACATAAAAGATTATGATGGAAATGGAACATGGCGACCTTGATGAATGGAGGAGAAAAAGAAGAAGGAGAGTATTTGGTCCAAAGATCTACAGTAACATGACTTAGCTGTGAGGGCACTGAAGAAAAAAACACCAGTCCAAGATGAGAAACAGATGTGGGGTATGTTCAAAACAGATGGCCAAGGACCTCCAGTGACATAGAAGAGAAAGCAACATGCTCCTTAAAGCCAGTCTGTCAGGGTGGTGGCTCAGAGACATGAAATGAGTTACTCAAGATCACGAAACTAGGAGATTGCAGCCTAATATTCAAAACCAATCTCAATCTAAAATTCTGCTCTGTTCATTCCACTCTACTGTACAATCCAGAAGCAGGAGGCAGGGTAAAGGAGGAAAAAAGGGCATAGATGACAACAGTCTTATACAAAAATTATGCTTTTTGGATTAAGTTCTTTGTTCTTGAATCAGTGAGCTCCTGGTCTGTTTCTTCTCTTTTGGGATGTCCATGCCCTCTACAGTCTTCCTAAAAATATATTTACCCTCCGTTTTCAAGGGGGCAGAGCATAGACTGGAACTGAAAGCTTGCACAATCTTAGACTAACCCTACTAGGCTGTCTCCCTGCAGTCACAGGCCAGCATGAGCCCTGATCTGTATTCACTCACAAGGTGCTACCTTAGCGGGCTCAGTCACACACTTCTTGGAAATCAATGTGTGTTTGACCAGCTGTTTCTCTTTCAGCTCTTCATTGTATAATTCTGTCCAAGAATGCAAAAACATTGCTTTGGCAAGATTTGTTCTTTTTAAATCTGTCCAAAGCCTCACTAAGGTACATTAATCTTTAACTGATTAAAGATTTTTCTGCTTGGAATATATGTTCTGTACTTTCATTTCACACAGGGATTCAAGTTCTACTTCCATATTGATGATGACTTGGGAAAGTAGGATTTCCTTATGGAGCTTATTTATCAGATCCAGTAGGCCATGATCCCTGTAGCTTTTTGCCTCATTCACAAAACAGTAGGTAGTGAAGACCTTGGACTTTGGGATCAGACAGAGCCAGACACAAATTCAGTCTCCAGCCCTAATGCTCCACCCATGTGATGCAGAGAGTCATAAAACTTCTTCAAACTTCATTCCCTTCTCAAAACAAAGACTCAGTAGCTTTTTCTTAGGATTCTGTAATCAAGCAAAAATTCCTGTGTGGTCGTAATAGTCACTTTTGCAGCATTTTTAATTCTGTGCAAGAACTTTAGTAACCTCCCAACCCTCCCATCTCTCATACTTTCTCCATCTCCCTTCTTTTTTTTTTTTTTTTTTTTTTTTTTTGGCACTGGGGATCAAACTCATAACCTCGCACCTGTCAGACAGGCACTTAAGCCACTGAGCCAAACTCCCAGCCCTAGTTTTTTGAGGCAGGATCACACTATGTAGCTCAGGCCAGTCTTGTGCTCGCGTTGTAGCCCAAGCCAGCCTCGAACTTGCAATGTTCCTCATACCTCAGACTCCCAAGTGCAGGGATTAAAGGCATGCGCTACCACGCCCAGCTTCCCTTCTTCTTACAAGAAAAGTGGCCTATTCTTTCTCTGTCCACCAAATCAGCATAATGGGCCTGTGTTACAACCCTGATGCACTTAGTAAAAAGATATGGAGTGAAATATATAAAACTATGATCTTCAAAAATGGCTGAAAGCGGGGAAAGCTATGAATATATGTGATTAATATTCTTTCAAATGTACTACTGGCCAAAAATACATTTTAACAGTATCACCAAAGTGAAACAGAAAATTTATACATTTTCTGATGTCTACAACTTTCAAGGCCCAAATACACCAAGTGCTTAAGAAAGACTGATCAAGTAATCAAAAAGAAACAAATAGAAAACATTGGCCCATCTGGCTTAATGGGCCTATGGAAAACAAGTCTTGCTACACCTATCTTTTATCTAAGTCTATTTGACAGTGACTTCTCTAGCTGCCCAGCTTCTCAGATAGCCTGCCCCCTCCCACTTTTATCCTTTTATGGACCTGTCTCAGGGGTAAGAGGCTGGCTGGTCACCACCAGTAGGCAGAATAATTATCAGAATAATTATATTGACCCCTTTCTCACCTTTCAGTGTCTCTAGTATAACCTAATTATCCTTGACATCTCTCTTAAAATTCCTTTAGTAATTGCTTCTGACCAAAAGACTTTCCTGCATCATTGTCATAACCCAGTAAGGCATGGAATCAAGCTGCGCTATAGTCCATCTGTCGTATCTCTCATTGGATGAAATGATCGCTTACATACTGAAATAATATGGGAATTCAAAGGCTGACTGCTTCTGATTTCCTACCAGCTATGATACTGCAGTTGAGATGCTGTCTCTCAGATGAACCAGTGCTCTGGTGGCCATCATTTTAGGTATCCATCACTGTTTAAAATCCCCAAAGTTGATGGGCCTCCATAAGGTCTCCATGCCATCATGTGTGTGGTCTATACCAACGGTTTGACAAACCCCACTTCACTCCACAACTATGCCTACCCCAGAGAAATCACAGAATTCCACAATATCCATACTTCATTCTCCGTGAGTTATTACCTATGAAAATGGGTAGGTATCCACAGGTGACAAGGAAAGTTGGGACCCAGAAATCTTTGCCAAATGTTAGATTGAGGAAGTGGGCTGGGGTAAAATAGGTGTTCTCTCTTTTGCATAAGACTGCCATGGCCAATAGTAGCTGCCTCATCGAATGACTTGGATCTAACTCCTGAGACATGATGTCCTCACTTGGCAGGCTCCTTGCCAGCTGCCACCTGCTATACCGCCCTTTCCAAAGTGCCCGTGCCATCTGTAGCAACACAGGGGAGTCTACTACCCCAGTCTGAAATTTCAGGAAGGCATTTAAAAAATGGCCCCCTTCTCTAAAACTAGGCCCTGGCATGTGGAAACCTGCTGAGATGGTAGACAGATATAGCTGCCCACTGAGCTACCTCCCCACATTCCAGACCTGGAAGACCTTGTCCTCTGCTGAGCCCTAAGCCTGCTACAGCACTTCTGGCAGTAGTTTACATTGATCAGATATTCACATGACGTAATACCTAGGAATAAGGACAATGGGTGGAATTTATAAATATAATTTATTTAAATAAATCCAGGAGTAATGTTTGTGTTCAGTAGTTCTATCATGTTATCATGGTCATTTATAGGTACAGAGGGAAGCAACTGAGGCTTTTATACTTCGGGCTAAATAAATTGATTACTAGCTCTTGGTACCAAATCCTTATCAAATTCAAATGTAAACTACCTCAAGATATCCTTTTTCACCTAGCAAAAATCCAAGAACTTGATAATATAATGTTGGAATGCGTGTAAGGAAGCAGATATTTTCATACACTGCTGTCAAGAAGGTAAATGATAGAATCCTATGGAGAGAAACTCAGAATATACAGGAGAGATGCATTAGTTTTTGCCCTTTACAAAGCAGTCTGACTTTTAGGAATCTATTCCAAAGATACACTGGCAAAAATATTAAAACACTTAACCTCTCATTGCACCACTTTTTGTTACAGCAAATGCCTGGGACAAGCCATATGTCCACGAGAGGGGCTCTTGTTCAATAACTTATAGTGCAACAGAGGAGCTTTCTGTACACTACTGTGGATAATCTCTAGGATGTTTCATTAAGTTAAAAAAAAACTATCTTAGTCATTTTCTTATTACTAAGGCACAGTATCTGACATGTGTAATTTAAAGGAGGAGAGGCTTATTTGGGTTCACAGTTTGTGGAGGTTTTAGTCCATAGTCAGTCATTTTGAACCCATATAGGGTATAGGAGAGAACCCATAGAAAAAAAGATTCTCACATCAGGGTGACCAGGAAGCAGAGTGAAGGGGACCACTGGGAAGGGAGAGATACCCTTCCAGTTCATACCATTTTTTATCACCTCTTCCAACCAGACCTTACCTCCCAACAGCAGGTCAATTTTAATGCTCCCTGTCTTAGCTACTTCTTTTGTTGTTTGGACAAAATACCAAAGTTAAGGAGGAAAAGTTTATTTAACTCACAATTTGTAGAGTTTAGTCCATAATCTTCTGGCTACAAGGTAGGGTGGATGGCAGACAGGCATTACAGAGGAGAAACAGTTCATGGTGGACAGAAGACAGCAAAGCAAGCAAGGAATGACCACAGCTCTGTCTATCCCTTATATCTTATCCAGGCTACTTAGGCCAGGTAGCACTGGCACCCTTAATCCTTGTGCTCTTGAGCCTAGCATTGCACCATGAATCAATCCCAGTGTCACACACTGTAGATCCAGCCACCTCTGAATAAGGCTTTGGAGGGATATCTAGACACAAGCCATAACACTCCCATAATGCAATCAGCTTCCAAGCACACAATGCTTTATAGGTCATTTTAGATCTAAACTTTAACATTATGCTATCATTTATCTAAGAAAAGGGAGGTATGGATGGATAATGCGATTACATTTATAGAAAGTCAAACCATAAAATAGGAGACATGTCAATGGATGGCAATGTATGCAACTTACAGATCCTAATTCAAATAAACAAACTAGGGGATAAAAGACAATTGAGCCTTTTGCAGACATTTGGTGATATTAAGGATTTGATATTATTTTTGTTATGATAATGGTATTGTTACATCTCAAAAGTGAGCCCTTCTCAGAAGCAATTATCCAAAGAAAATACATTATCTTTGTGCTATTATGCAATTAAATGTTCTCAGCAAGATAATCTCAAAGGGACTCACAAAAGAGCTCCAAGTGAAGGAATTACTTTTGATCACCCACCAAGCAAGTCAAACATCAAGAAGCAGATCACTGAATTAAAGGTCAAGTATGAACTTCTGAGGCCAGTATCACCTGCAGTGTGGTACAGGAACAATTTTAATAAGAAATCCAGCTTTCTTGGTAACACAAGTACAGCACAGAAAGATATTCCTCCAAGTTTTCACACAAGAATCTTAAATTTAGAGACAAAAAAATTGGGGGACCACATTACAGTCTTGCTTATCATATTGACTGACACAGCTTTAGAACTAGAATGAGATTTTTCTCATTCATTAGTGTTGTAGGTAAAATTACAGCCCTCCCAATGATGCCCATGTCCTACTCTCAAGACCTGCAAATATGTTACCGCTATGGTTTGGATAAGTGTCCCACAAAGGTCCATGTGTAAAGGCACAGTCCCAGAGAAGCATTACGGGGAGGTGGTGAGACATTTAGAAGATGAGATATTGTGGGACAGCCTTATGTCACCGGGAGTACCCTTGAAGGAGACTGTGAGGCCCCAGCTGTGCTTTCTGACAGAAAGCCATCTGGTCTGCCCTCCAGAGGATCAAAGCAAAGAGTCTGTATGATCTTAGACTGGAACTCCCAACACCATAAGCCAAATTAAACCACTTATCTTTCAAAGTTAGTTGTCCCAGATATTTTGTTAAAATGACAGAAAGCTCATTAGCAGTTACCTTTTATGGAAAAAGGGACTTTGCAGATGTTAGTAAAGATTTACAGATGGTGATTATCTTGGACTACCTGAGTGAGCACAATGTAAACACACAATGTAATGAAAAACAAGAAAAAGAGCAAAAGTCAAGGAGAAGTAAAGAAGGAGGCAATGGTCGGAATGATATAGTCATGAGCAATGGAATGCAGGTAGCATCTAAATTTGGAGCAGAAATGCTGTTGTCTATCTCTGGGCTGTGGGTGTAGCTCAATGGTTGAATGTTTACCTAGCAAACATGAGAGCCTGCATTTGATCCCCGACAGTGGAAGATCAAACAAAAAGATAGAAATTGGAACCTACAAGAACTGGATTCTCTGCTAAAACCTCTAGCAGGAAGACAATTCTGCCAATGGCTTAATTTTAGCCAATGAAGCCATCTGATTTCTGTCCTCCTGAGCTATAAAATAACAAGCTTATGTTGTTTTAAGCATGAAGTACAAGTCTTTATGTTTCAGAGATACTTCTTGATATGTTGTCTCACATTTGCCTCAAAATAATTTTGGAAGTTAGGGAGTATGTAGGTAAGGATATGGATGAAACAAAGTTGATCATGGGTTGATAATTGCTGAAACTGGAAATGAATCCACAGTGCTTCAGTATACTATCCTTTCAGTTTGTATAGGTTTAAATTTTTCCAGAGTAATATCATTAAGAGAGAAGGAAAGAAACAGAGAAAAAGAGGAGAAGGGTGAAAAGGAGAAGAAAAAGCGACATAGAAGGAAAGAAAGAAGAAAGAAAGAAAGGAAGGAAGGAAAGAAGGAAGGAAGGAAGGAAGGAAGGAAGGAAGGAAGGAAGGAAGGAAGGAAGAAAGAAAGGAAGGAAGAAAGAAAGAGAAAGAGGAGAGCCAAGGAGGAAGAGAGAGAAGGAGGAAAGACAAGGAGAGACAGAGGAAAAGAGTCTTCCCTTGCAGTATATGCCATAATCTATAGAAAAAATTATCAGGTAATGGAATGGAGGGGTCAGATAAAAGGTAGCTGACTCACTCTGCACAGTTATTTTCTGCACAGAAATAAATCCCCAAGATACCCCCAAAGATTCTGGGAGTTGTAGACATAGCGTTGTCATTTGCATGCTTGAATATTCATGAGCCCATCACAAAACAGTGTCTTGAGTAGACCTCAGTGCCCCTCAGCCTCTGTGGCCTCTTGACAAGCTCTTTCCTCCCCCAACACAGTGGACACAGGAAAGTAGCACACTGGGACACACTCATCCTTTCAGCCATTAACTTCACAGAAGGCATGGGGACAACTGGGAGAATGGAGTGTAACTCCAGAAACAGATTAGAAGACAGAAAAACAGATTTTACAAGTCTTCAAAGTAAGTTCAGCCCTGGAGAAAAGAAGTAGGGACATGATGTCAGGGCCAGTGCACCCTGATGAGAACAGCCTTCTTCA
>RJWM01049278.1:0-11174 GCA_004363535.1 Dasyprocta punctata
TATACTTTTCCTGAAATGGGAAATTCATGTCTATGCCCCCAAAGCCTGGATTATTCTTGTTCTGCCTGGTGTGGTTGGATGGTGGACAGTAGCTTCAGTTTAGCTTGGAAAAGTGCCCTTCAGGGAACTGGACTTTGGGCTGTGTGAAATTGGACAAATGCAGAGGTTAATCTTCTTTTATCCTGGCCTCAGTGTCCCCACCAGACTGCTCGCACAAGTCAATCTTGTAACTCTGGGTTTTTAGCTCCTGCAGCTGGCCTGGCTTCTGCCTATTTCTGAGATTCATTCTCCAAACTTTTTGCATTGTTGTCAGTAAAGTTCCCTTTGTTTTCTAAACCCCAAGTGACACACACATTTGCTGGTAGAACTGTGTTTATGGAGTGTATATTTGGGGGTAGGGTGTGTACTTTGGGCTCTTACGGCACATTTTGAATCAATCCTTAAAAAACTCTACAGAGTAAAAATTATTTCCAAACAACACACCAGAAAATTGGCACTTTGGAGGCTGAATAGTCTGCCCCCATTTGTATAAGGAGCAAGGGATGGAACTGCACAATGGAAATAGGGTTTGAACCCAGATATCTTTTACTCCAAGCGTTTTAGTTATATGCGTTATGGTCTGGAAGTTGAGTGTCCCACCCTACAAAGGCCCTGTGTTGAAGGCATGGTCCCCAGCATGGCCCTGTTTGGAGACAGTGGTACCTTCAGGAGATTGGGTCTGGGGAGAGGTCCTTAGGTCTTTGGGGGAATGATCTCAAAGGGGATTGTGGGACCTTTTTTCTCTCTCTTTCTCTCTGTACCAGCTTCAGATCCTTGACAGTGACATGTGAGCCTGCCATGGTGTGTGCAGCCATTTGCCTCCCTTACCAGGGTAAACCAATGAGCATCTGCCTGACCATGGATTTTGAACCTCTAAAAACCATGACCTAAATAAACTTTTTTCTTCATTTAAAAAAACTGGGGAGGGGGGATGGGGTCTTGCTGTATAGTCCAGGCTATTCTAAACTCCCTATACAGCTCAGGCTGACCTTGAACTCATGAATCCACTGCCACAGCATCCTTGGTGCTGGGATTTCAGGTGTGTGCCACCATGAGCAGCTAATATTTTTTATTAATAGTGTTCAATTTACTAGGGAAAGGTAAGGGAATGATTATAAATAATATGTGCCCACATATGTACTGTATATTATCCTATTTCTGTCTTTCCTGTGCTAGAAAAATAAGATTCATGATAAAGAAAAATCTATTTAAAAATCAATTTAATAAAAGAAATACCAGTACTTTTAATAATTCAGAATCTCTCAAAGTATGTTCTTTAGTAAACTGCCCACAAATTTAAAGAGGGTAGTTCCTGAGAAAAGATTTAAGTAGCCAAATCAATTTGGGAAACATTTCTCTTTATAGGTTAGCTGTCTCAGTGTTTTGTTGTAGTGATGCTGATAGTATGCATGTGAACATGGTATAATAGTGAGCATTTTGTTTTGTGTTTTGTATTTTTGGATTAGCAATTTCTTATGAACATCCCTATAAAATAATATTCTTGAAGAAAATTACATATAATGACTGTCTGACATTATTTGGGTTCATGAATTTTACCTACTAATTTCATATTGATAGACATTATAAAATACACTGTAATGAATATTCTTGAATAGTACTGTTTACAGTTATTTCCAATTTATCATTAAAATAAATTGTTAGAAGTGAGGTTTCTCCATTCAGAGCTCATGTTTATTATTAAGGTTTCTGACAGCTATTGACACATTAGCCATCAGAGAAATCTTAGCAATGTTTCTTCCCATCAGTAGCGTGTTTGAGTACCAATGCAAGTATTTTCTAAATGGAAAAAAGTGCTAGAAGGGTGTAAAATAAAGGCATTCTTATTTTTAAGAAAAGATAAAATGCCTTACCAAATTGTATCTATATAACAAGAATTAACACAGAAATAAGATAAATAAGGGTCCATACTTAAGATAGAATCTTAAATGAGACTACCAGCTGATGTATAGGTCATGGGTTCCTATATATGTCCTGAAAAAACAAAAAGAATTACTTTAATTCTGAGCGTTTGTTTTGTTTTGTTGCAATTAAGTCAAAGAGGGAAGCAGGAAAAAGTGACAGTAGCAATGTTGATGATGGAAAAAAGGGAGGGGAATTAGGGGAGAGGGAGGCTTCCATAGGTCTATTCTGGTGATCACAGTGGCTGCGTAGATAGATGACATTTCTGAGACTTTTCTTTTGGTTCTTGCATGAGACAAGAAAGTGAAGTTTCTCTGCAGACTTCTGGTAGCCTTTGTGGTAAGAAGGCAGTGGGCTCACATACTTGGGGTGTAAACAGTGGAGGAACAAAACTCTTCTCCATACACAAGTCTTTTTATTTCTCAATCAATGCACATTGGTTTCTATTGTAAGAAAGACTTTGTTGAAATGAAAATCTGATATTTGAAAAAATTCTATACTAGGTTACTGCCCACTAGCTAAATTTAATTTTTACTTCAATAATTCAGCTAGACCTAAGAGATAAAAATATAGGACTGAACTATTTTCAATAGACTATTTTCTGGGAAAGAGAAAACAAAGTTTTGACCAGGGTTAAGGGTAAGAGGCAGGAGGGATCTGGAGGCTTAAGTAGACCCAGAATGTGAGTAAGTAGAGCTATAAGAGTGGGACGTGTAAATCAAGAGATGCAAATGAAATTTGTGCTAGGTGACAAGTACTCAAGTGTACGGTAGCAAATGGCAATAATAGTATTTCATGTAAAAAGAACTCTCCCACTACCACACACTCACACTCACACACACTATATTGCATTGATTGTAGGACTCTCATCATTATGCAATTTAACTTCTCTAACACTGCGTTGTGTTATATAGTATATAGTATCTTGTGGTTACTTGGTAGCATTTTAAAAAGTGGTTTTACATGATGAAATGGTACATATTTAAATCTATTGTATCTTTGATATGCTGTGTGTATGTGTGAGAAAAAGGAAATATTCTTTTATCACAGGAAATGTCTGAAAGTATAGATTGACATCTTACTCCCTTTACATCAGTGGTTTCTGTCTGTCTGTCTGTCTGTCTGTCTCTCTCTCTTCATTTGGGAAAGGAAGTTCGAGAACACTGAATCTAAACTCTACATTCTACTGATGAGGAAATGTGTTCTAGGTGTTAGGTGATTTGCCCTTAACAAAAATATTTGGGGAACAATGTGTCTGTGTATTCACAGCATATCTATGTGTTGTGTTTCCCAGAAATGATTTACAAATTACAGGGGGCTGTGAGCTCCATGCAACAGGAGCTGTCTGGAACCAAAAGAACCAAGTATGCTGAGGGTGATGCTCTGTGAGAAAATGCCCCTTGATAACCTCAAGCCACAGAAAGGAAAGAGAGAGGCACCAACAGCAGCTTGGAGCAATCAGTAAATACTAGACTGGTTTCTTTTTGCTCACTGGAATAGTAGGTATAGACGTGGTTTCAAGTGGTCCTGGATAAATCAGAACAATCACATTTTTCTTTCCAAAAAGCTCAGAAATTGACCTATTTCATTTTTCTGTACTATGAATTACAACACAGTGGTGCCTCTGTTCATGAAATTACTTTGTTCCATGATCCTGGTGAACTCTGCCTCAGATGATGAACAAAACCAAGGCCATATTTCCCAGAGTCATGGACTGAATTAAGTTTGTGAACCGAGGCACCACTGTAATCTCCTTTCCGTATGAGTTTACCTTTCTCTGTTAAATGACATCCTGACCAGTCTAGGGTGAAACTGAGATGTAGCTAAGTGCTCAAAATCTCTCTACAGCCACTCCTTTTTGGGTCCTCATGTTGCCATTTCAACTGTGTGACCTTGGGCATCTCAAACCTCAGTTTGTTCATCATGCAGGGCCATGTTGAGAAGATTAAGTGTGGTAATGAATGCAAAGTCTTTTCATTTCCTGGTGTCAGATCCGTAGCAAATACATAAATGTTAGCCATTTTTTATTATTTTCCTGTGGTAGCACTTCTTCCTGTATTGTCAAGTTCTGAATCACAGTTCTTTTACAAGTATGGCAAAATTTATTCTTAGAAAGTGTTTAATATTACTTTATTAGTAGTATGTGTGTGAATTTATGTTGTTATTCTCCCAAAGGCATTTGAATTTTTTTAGTTTATTTTTGCAAAGTGAAATGACCCTTCCCCTATGGAAGGAAGGTCATTGAAGTCTTTGCTTTTGGTAAATTGCTGGGGAGGTTGGAAGGTTTCCTCATTCACTTCTTTCTCTTGTTCCATATTTATTTAAGGCTGATCCTATTGGCTTTGGCAGCATTCTTTCTTAATTTTAAATGTCCACTCTGTGACAATTCATTTTGTACACACTGATTTTTCTACCTTTTGTCTTCTCAAAGGCTTCTTCCATTAGCACTTTTCTATTCCATTCCAGGCCTTTGAAAGGACAGAAACTGTATCTACTGCCGCCTCCTTCCTTGCTCCTGGTGATCGTGCCTCAGTCAAGCAGCAACCTGGTTTCCACTTTAGACAGCTCTCTCACATGTCTTAACCCCTCTTTAGCTCTCTCTGTGTCAACTCTGCACAAGAACATGCACTCTTCTATTTGTGAATCTCAGAAGTGATTTTTATCATAAATAGTAAGTACAGGAGACTGTGGTGAGACAAAGGTATCCAGGAAAAGGAAGCAGTAAAGATTTTTGTATTTTTATTGCTTTTATTCTGTTTATTAAAGTAATACATGCTGGCTCTAAAAGTTGGAACAATATGAAAATGTATGAGTGAGAAAGTCTCAAATCTCCTCATCCTCAAGAGGCAACCACTAATTAAACTTTGGGACATATTGGTCTGGGTTGATTTTCTGTTTTCTGGTGTTGTTATATCCTGAGGTATGGTGATTAGGCGTACTGGAGAAGAGCTGGTTTCCTGAAACTCTAAAAAGATCTTTGAAAATACCCAGACCTGCTTTTAGGAATGAGCACAAAATTCCCAATAAAATCTGTTCTTTCTCAAAATAAATATTCAAAATACAGAAAAACAGTTCTTATTCAATGTACTGCTTTATTTAATAACCACCATTACTACAGTATTGTATCACATATTTTCTTAATAAACACAGTGGGCTCCAGACTCAGATAAAACAGGCTTCTGTGGCTTAATCTTGAAATTTAAATGCCATTAAAAATATTTTTTCTGTAAGAAAATAAGTAGCATCAAACTTTAGTGATAGAACTTGTGAGGAGCCAATGCTCAATTACAAGTGAATGTAGCTTTTAATCAGAGAAGTGCAGAAGAGGACCAAATTCGAAGCAAATTTCACTTTGTTAGGTAAAGAAGTCCTGGCAGAGGACCCAGTCCTGGCTTAGGTGGCAAAACTTTGGATGAGTCATTTGGATCTTACCGTGTAATATTGTAGCAGATATCATGTGTGTTCATGAACATTATGCTGTGGCTACAGAGAATGCAGCAAATAATTATTTGAAAAGGGAAAACTGAACTTTTTATAAAGAAAAATCAATTCAAGTTATTTTAGTAAAAGTTGATTTTAGGGCTAAAACAGGAAAAGTATAATAAAAGGTCCAAAAGGCAATCAAGTTGAAACCTGGAAATATTCTATTACCTTTCAAGGGGCCACATTGTATTCTCTTGCATCTTTCTGCACACAGGATAACCCTGGTTTTCTAGGGCTTTGGCATTTTTGTTATGAGCTTGACACTCACCCAGACGTTAATGTCCCTAAATCTGGCTTTCACAGCTAACTGAACCAGTGTTGCAATACCCCAGTTTCAATTAGTAATGCAGTAGGAATGTGAGTGAGAGTAGATAAATGAAAAAGTGGGGCTTCATAGCTCCCATGTCTAATTCTTCTTCAGAGGGCTTTCATTTTAATTAAAAAAAAACTATTGGTATCTAGTCACACCTCATAACCAATGAGTTCATTTAATGATATAACATGGTAGTATTTCTTCTTTTTTTCCCCCAGCCAAAGCTATTATTAAATTGGTGAGGTTTTAAAATAGAGGATATATGGCATGTATTACCAATAAGACACCAATTGCCTTCCATGGGAGGGTGTAATTAAGGTCCCACTAGTTATGGGGCTGGGTTTGCAGATAGAAAAATATTCCAATATCTTTTTCTACTACCCATTAAATCACTCACCAAGAGAAAATGGAGACTGTAGTGCTCTTTGCTTTAAAATATGAAGTCTACTAAAAATTCTGAGGTGGTCTCAGGATATATAGATGCCTGGGAAGTAAATATTTATTTTATAGAATAATAATTATCAGTGCTGACAGCACAAAGTCAACACTATAGCATGTGTGGGCACAAAATGTATGCAACCAAATTCCAGGCAACTGCTTCATCTAATTCACTCAGAAGTTTTATAAAAGAATGCTTCTTTTGGAACTTAAGTCCTTCTTACTTGGTTTCAGCCCAAAGGTGAGCATTTTTTTGAAGAAGGTTAAATCTTTTCAGATGTTTTTGAGGTACACAAAGAAGAAAAGCAAAACCATTCTCAGTTACGCATTCTTCTAGCTTTGTATTACCCAAATGATTTTGAACTTTACTACTTTTATTCAATTTTGAGAGTCTCATGATCCTCTCAAAAATTAGTTTACAGAAAAAATTTTTGGTCAAATCAATTCTGAAAATAGTTACTTTTGTCCTTGTTTAGAAAAGCAAGTTTTTAAAACTAATGTGAGAGATACACATAAGATAAGGCCTAAGTATAGAAACCCATTAATTGGAAAACTTCTGAATAGCATGTGGTGAAGTTCCAGAAAAAAACTTGAATTGAGTATAAAAAAATAGATAACCTTTAAAGCATCTACAACTTGGAAAAAAATACCCAAACTATCATTGAGGTTGCATTAGTTCAGTTTTGATGCTCAGTAGCTGTGCATTTGTGTTGCACTGCTTTTCTTTTTTTTTGTGTCTTGGATTTCATTTGTAAGAAGGTAATGATAAAAGAATTTATTTCAAAAAGTTGTTGTGAGCATTAAATGAGGAAATGAACATGAAAACTTAGAAGAGTTGGTGGCTATCAAGAAATGTTTTCTATAAATTACATTTAAAACCACCTTAATTTAATCTCAGCACTTGGGAGGCTGAGGTAGGAGGAGCGTTGTGAGTTCGAGGCTGGTTTGGGCTACAATGTGAGCACAAGGCTGACCAGAGCTACATAGTGTGATCCTGACTCAAAAAACTAGGGCCAGGCTTAAGCGCCTGCCTAGCAGGCATGAGGTTGTGAGTTTGATCCCCGGTGCCACAAAAAATAAAGTAAAATAAAATAAAATATAAAACCACCTTAAGATTAATACAAATATTCTTTAGGAAATAAACATGAACAATTTTAGTGATCACTCAGTTCTTTGCATTTCATTTCAAGCACAATGGATTTTTCTCCTTATTTCAGTGATTTTGGCTAATACATCAAATTTTTCTTTGCAGTAAATAGAAATTTTCTCCATCAAATTGTAGATAGATTAAGCCATTTGAAAATGGAACAGTTCTTGAAAATGAGCTATTCAACATGCATAGTAAAAATTCCATGCTACTCACTAGACTACACATTTGGTGATACTCTCCTGACACTTGATATGTTTCTGGAAAAAAAAAGATGACTCATGTAGAAACAGTAGACTCTGTTGGCTCCCAGGGGGCCCAACTGGGCCCATCCATGCCTCACTCCCCACCACACCAATAGTCTTGTTTAGGAACCATGAAATTTGGGGATCCCTGATGCCACCAACAGTTTTCAATGGCTTAATACATTTCTTTTGAATGATGCTGGTATATTCCTGAGTTTTCATTTTAAGACAGGCTAAACCATAGCTGTATGCTTATCACTAATGGCTCATTGACAAAGTACCTTGAAACATGGCAGACACTTCTAATTCAATGTCTTAATAAATGAGGGACAGATTCACACTATGTACGAATGTTGATTTCCATAGTACACATGTTCTTAAAGACTGTTACAGGCTAGCTTTTAATAGATGAAATATATATTACAGTGATTTTTTTCGTAGACATAATTTCAGATCATTTATATTACAGATTTAATTCTTAAGGTTTAAGTGTTGCTTCCAGTTTCCTATGTTGTAGTCTGCCAATTCCTCCTCCCAATTCTCTGTTAAGTAGTTCATCACGTATAGACATTCCTTTTGTATTAGCATAACCAGCAACACTCCTCCCCAGTCTATATCTTGCCACAAACATTTTTTTGTGTAGGGATGAGGATTGAACCCAGGACCTCACATGTGCTAAGCATGTCCTCTAGCACTAAGCTGCATCTCTAGCCTATTTCTTGCAAATTTTAATTTCCATGTGACAGATGGTCTTACCGTACGAACATGCTTGTAAACATGTTTATCTTACCATCAAAAGATAACCAGAAGATAAATTTCAAAGACAGATAAATACCCCAAATTTTACAGTCTTAGACTTAGTAATTGGCAACAGTGACAATCCTAAGAAAACAGAAAATGAGAACTTTGAATAAAATCTCTTAAATGTAACAAGAAGCACCGTTAACATTTATGACACAGAAACCAAAGCATCTAGTTTTCCCTGGTTCAAATAATATGTGTTGGCTAGCTAGATATGGTTGTAATTATGTGGTATACAATAAAGGGTTTCATTGGTGCCAAAAACAGAAAAATGAGTGAACCAGACTAGAAGTCATGTGGTGGGTAAATAGCTTTGCAGACAAATGAATTTAGCTGAATTTTAAAAAGGCAGTTTTTAAACTTTCAGTTCTATAATCTTTTTGGATGGATCCAAATTCTTAAAAAAAATCAAAGTCAAGAGTCAGTATCACATGTTTGATTCTATGAAACAGTATAGCCATATGTTTAACAGAATAAATTTCTATGTTTTGGGATATTTCTTTCAGAATTTTAAACAGCAAGCAAGTTAAAGCTAACTTTCAAAACAGAGTAAGAGCTAGAGTATTCTTTGTAAATTATGACATTGATAACTGTGTTTTTTAAACTTATTAAGAAGGAGATTTTTTTGATAATAATCACATGGTAATTATGATGTTGAAAAATATCTACCTGATCATCTGGGATTCAATATGTACGTTTATGTTTAAATCTTTAAATTTAAGGTAATTTATATTTTCTTAAAAGATGAAATAGAAAATACAAATGAGAGGAAAAAACACCCTTAGAAACAATTTATAATCTTGGTTTGGGTGGTACTTCTGTGGTGGAGTGCTTGTCTAGAATGCACAAGGTTTTGGGGTTGATTCCTAACACTACACACAATAAATACATAAATACAAGCTATAATACCCATCTAAAGATAATTATTATTAACTTCAGCACATGTACATATTCAGCCTCTCTGTCCCTAACATTTTTACAATCAAGATCTTTAAGAATAGTGTGTTACAACATGATAAATATTTCTTTGAAAATCACTGACCTTTTTTGATAGTATATAGTAGACATTTTCTCATTTCACTCTATGAAAACTTTAACATTTCTTATTTTTATTTTCTAGTTTCCAAAGGACCCAGAAAGACATAGTTGGGTCATGTTTTATTTATTGAGCCACTGTATGTCTTTTGATTGAGTACCTTAATCCATTTATATGTAAATGGATTAGTTATTGATAGGGAAGTTTGCACTATTGCCCTTTGGGTCATTGTTTTCTGTTAGTCTTGCCATTTTTTTTTTTGTCTTTTTTACCTTTGCTGTCTTCTTTTGTGTTCTGTTGATTTTTCTATTGATGCATTTTGATTCCTTTCTCTTTTCCTCTTTTTTTTATTTAAGAGAAAATGGACACAGAAAACAGAAACAAAAAGCAAAAGAGACAAACAAACAGCAACAACAAATCCGATATGATAACATTATAGGTTTACAAAACAAGATGACTGGAACTTGACAGTAGTTGCAATATTGCATATCGTTACCTTCAAAGGGGTTGCTCAGATTAACAGATATAGACATGCAAAATTGATCCAAACATGTGAGTATCAACCGTTCCCCCTCAACAGCTAACAGATCTAGTAGTATAGTCATTTTAACTATCTTATGTATACCTATTTATAAATTTATGTCTTTTTCCTTTTCTTTCCTCCTTTCCCCTTAGACTACCTCTTATTGTCTTTAAAATAACTGCCCATACCATCAGGCCTAATATAATCAAACAAAACAGTTCAAAATAAAACCAATGAAAAATAAAACAATGTTCACAGAAAAGAGAAACAAAAAGCTAAAGGGACAATAAACAACAACAACAAATCCGATACTGTAACATTATAGGTTTACAAAATGAGGTGACTGGAATTTGACAGTGGTTGTAACACTGTATATTGTTACCTTCAAAGGGGTTGCTCAGACTGACAGATGTAGACATGTAAAACTGATCCAATCATATGAGCATCAACTGTTCTCTCTCAATAGTTAATGCATTCAGCAGCATAGTCATTTAAACCATCTTATGTATACCCACATACAAATACATGTCTTTTCCCTTTTCCCTTCCTTCTTTCCTCCTTTCCTCCTTGTAATACCTCTTGTAATCTTCAAAATAACTGCCCGTACCATCGGGCCTAATATAATCAAACAAAATAGTACAGAATAAAACCATAAAAAATAAAATAATGGAAACAATACATAGTAATACAACATTGATTTCTATAATGCCTCATATTATCTTCTAAGCAGTTGCCTATATCATCTGTTATAATACAATCAAACAAAACAAAATAGGTTAAAATCACTCAAAACAGAACAATGAAGGCAATACAGGGTTTCAAAACAAGGTGATCAAATATCAATAAAGGCTACCTTTATATATTTTGTTATCTTTGAAATAGCTGTCTGTGTCAACATATATAATAAAATTAGGCAGGTCGAGATAGAATAAGATCAAACTAAACAGCTCATTGAAAACAATACTGGGCTCAAATCCCGATGATGGATTATTCAATTGTCTGCCCTGCTTGGTGATATCCCTCTGCCTCCGTTTCTGGAGCTGTAGACTTTTTTTAAATCTCTCTCTAAAATGTCCTTCAGTATTCTTTGTAGGATTGGCTTGGTTGTCATAAATTCCTTTAGTTGTTCTTTGTTGTGGAAGTATCTTGTTTCTCTGTTGATTTTGAAAGATAGTTTTGCAGGGTACATCAATCTAGGTTGGAAATTGTTTTCTTATAGGGCTTGAAAT
>RJWM01049279.1:0-11197 GCA_004363535.1 Dasyprocta punctata
GTGAACAACTACTTTGAAGATAACAATACACAATATGTTCACCATTGTCAATCTCCTATTATTTTGCTTTGAAATTCTGTATCATTGTTTTTATTCTTTTTTACTTTTAAAGTTGAACAAATGCATTTTCTATTAAGCTCAGCACCTGGATTTCTCAAGATCGTCCCTGCTGCCTGCCTTTTCCCCCATGTTTGTGCCACGTCGCCTTCCTTTTATCTTCCTTCCGTCCTTTTTTCTTTCTTTTTGATGTCTCATAGTTCGTTGTTCTGGTACACTGGACATTTTAAATGCTATAATGTGATATGTCTTAGGTATTAGATCTGTCCCCACTGGCAGACATGTTGTTGCTATTTGATTCTTCCTTTTTTTTTCCTTTGGTTGGTTCATTTATTAAATTTTCTTAACTAATTCTACAGGTCTCTATTCCTCATGCATGGCTTCTTAAGACTCTACTCATCTGACTGACCAGCTGAGGACAGGACAACCTGGTGCTGGGAGCCAGCACATCTCCCCGAGTCCGCAGAGGGACTACGTGCGGGTCAGGAGCACTTCCGGTACCCGACAGCCAGGCAGGATGTGACTGTGCCTCCGCCTCCGCTTCCTGTCCGGGCACAGCATCCGTGTGAGATGCAAGCACGGGGTCTTCTCTGTTCTGTCCTGAGAATCGAAGTAGCCGTGGGCTGGCACATCACCTCTGAGAGTCTCAGAGTCTTTGTGGGCGTTCTGATGCCCCTGGAGAGCCTGTTCCCCGCTTTTCCTCGTAAGCAGTGGGTTGGCCGGTCAGAGACCCCTCTGCTGTCTGCCGTCTGCCCCATCTCAGTGCTCAGCCGTCAACTGAATCCGTCAGGTAAAGGCAGCCTCAGGACCAGTCTTCCTGGCACCACCCAGGGACGGAAAGAAAGATGCTGGTCCCCGGGACTCGGCATCCTTGAAGGCCCTCTGGCCCCGCCCCGTGCTCTCCTGGGGTTGCACTGTGACAACAAGTTGCTGGTCTCCAAATTTACCTAATGCTCTGGGGGGAGGGACAGGAGCAGGGCTATAAGGCTCTTGCTGGAATTCATTTGTGTTCTGGAATAGACACTCCTTGAACTGGTGTGAGACAGAGACTTCCAGATTTTTTTAAAAACGGATGCTGACAAACCTTGCATAGCTTTTCTCTTTGGTGTCAGGTGAGAACATTTCCAGAGGCCCCTGCCCTGCTGTCCTCAGCAGCACCCTCTCCCCGACTTCATTTCCGAAGGTGAGGCCACCCAGCACAGGAGTCCAGCAAACAGCGCCTTTCTCTGACATCTCACACGCGCCACCCACGACGCTGCCGCTTCCCTCGGCTCCAGCGCGAAGCCACTGCTGGTCTTCCCATCGTAGCTTTGCAGCCGCTGCGAGCTTTCTCCTCTGGCTCTGTGTAGTTGTCATTAGCAGCGGCAGCAGCAGTTCTCCCCTCCACGAGATACTGAAGTCGGCTGGAACATCCTTCATCATTTCTGCCTTGCCCCAACGCACGGACGTGTCTGCTCACAGCTCCAATGATGCCCCTTTGAGAGATTAAGGAGGGGTGGGTTTCAAGGACTTAGGGCCACTTCCCCACAGTCTCTGGCCTCCCGAGGTGTGGCACAGAGGCCCATAACACACATGTTTCCATGGCGACAGAGCCAAGGAGCCGGAGAGTCTGCATCTCCGTGGGACAGTTCGGGAGATTCCTCAGCTGTGTCTCTGTGGCAGGCCACAGGACCCTGCCTCAAAGAGACCCGGAGCAGGGGCAGAGCACTCTGCTACCCAGATCAGCAGTGAGACTGAAGGAGCACGAGGTGGCCCGTGAGGCTGAACAAGCAGCCTCCACGAGGAGCCCCTGGCGGCATCCCGGGAGATGGGGACCCACGGGGTCTCACGCAGGGGTGCTTTGGCCAGACTCGCCCTTGCTACTCCCTGCGGCAGTGTTTGGATGGTCCAGCGACAGCGTACCTCTCTGTCCACACAACACAGCAGAGAGCTTTCAAAGCCGGTCTCCAGGGCTCTTGTTTGATTCCTGAGCGTGCAAAGGCCGGCACCCTCGGTGCAGCGCATTCCTGCGTGACTGAGTCCTGAGAGGAGCAGACATACCGGGAGCAGCTCCAGTCCGAGAAAGCCCAAAGTACTCACCTGCAGCCCGCTGACGTCCTCCCGGTGTCCAGCTCGGCAGAGTCTGCGTGGCGTGGGCTCCTTCTCTTCACGCCCAGGCTCACAGCAGCCTTGTCCCAGGTCCAGACAGCAGAGAGCAGCTGGGCAGCGTGGGGTCTCTAATGAGGCTCCCCGGAGGAAAAGCAAAGGAGAGCCCTGCCCGCGTCACCAGCGTGCGCTCACATCTCATGGTGAACCCCTTCCCTTACAGATGTCTCTAGACAAATTCCTGGGGACACAGAGGAGCGTGTGGCCCTGCAGACACCCATGCCCAGCGCTCCTGGCGCCCCAGGGAGTTAGGGTGTCCCTGCCCTCGCACTTTCTCAGCCTCCCCTGACCCTGCTCCCACACGAACTCCTCTCATTCTTGCAATCTGAGCCAGTCCCCAAGAGTCACCACGCCCCCTGCACCCCAGTGCCCTGCGCCTGGAGGCTCTGGTCCCTGCACTTCCCCAGGGGACGGCGCTGCTTCGGTCCCTGTGCGCGGCCGGGCAGGGCCAGGGAAAGGGCAGATGTGTGGCACGGGGTGTGCCCGAAATGAGCGCAGCTAATTAGATCCCATCCCTGCAAGAACAACAGGAGCGCTGCATGCGGCAGACAAGGGTTTTAAATAATAGAAACTCCTATTAGGTGAATTTATGAAGAAACTGTGGAAAGTTATAACAATACTGTGCACCCTCGCATACCTTCTGCTCAGCGAACGTCTGAGTGGCCTTGAATCATTTATGCCAACATGCAGGAAACTGATAAATTTTGAACAAATTTAATTGAAATCACCCCTGGAGTGCATGCGGAGGAAGGATTGAAGTTAATGGTCTCACAGTGTCTCAGCACTGGGCTGCTCCCTTCTGAAGTCTATTTTTTTCCCTAAATAAAAGATTCCGAGCCTCAATCAGGAGCGAATGTGAGTTTAATCACATCTCAGAAATGAAAAGCCTGTTACTCCCCCTCCTAATGAGACTTAAGGAAGACGTCTGGCCCAGCAACCCCAAGCCGGCTCTGTCTTACGGAAGGAAGGGGGGCCAAGTGTCACCCTGCGCAGGGGGCGCTGCGCCCCAGCATCCCTCACACGGGGGCGGCTTCCTGTGGTGTCACGCACCTCCTGAGCACGAGGAACCTGCTTCAGAGGGCCACGCGCAGCGCCGTGGACGATCACCGCCGGACCATGTGGCTTCCTTCAAGTGACACCAGCATGACTCCCAGGTCTGTGCAGCGATCTTCCAGACCCCAGTGAGACTGGGCAGCACGAGCTCCTGCGTCTGAACGCTCTGAAGTCCTGGGGGGCAGAGTGGGGCTCCCGGGGTCAGGAGCCGTCCCACCTCCACAACTGCTTGCCTGCTGGCCGAGTCCTGGGAGTGCTGGTGTGTTCCAGGGCACCAGGCTCCAGCCACCTGCCTGGCCCGTCGCTGCAGCTGCTCAGGGAGGAGACATCTGACCCCTGGGGCCTGAGGACAGGGGAGGCTCTGTCTCCACGGGTGGTGGCCAGTGGCCTCCCTCAGCTGCTTCTCCAGGCTCTCGTTCGCAGCCATACTAGAATAACTCTAGGGACACTGATTCACTGCTTCCCATGAGGCCAGTGGGTCAGCAGGGGGGTGCTGACCCAACAATGACCAGGGGGGCCTCAGGGCTTCCGGCAGCCTCTGTCAGAAGGCAGAGTCAGCCAGGGGAGGAGCCACCTGGACAGGTAGCACAGCTTCCCCCAGGCTGCGCTAGAGGCCAGTCCCAGGTCCTGTCCACACAAGAACAGATCCACAGGTGAAAACCAGAAGCCACATGTCCAAGCTCCCTGTCCCGAGGTGGTGTGGGCTGGAGTCCTCTTGGTGCCCTCCTGAGGCCCAAGGGTGGCTGGGATGAGGTCTGGGGTGCCAGGGTCCTCGGGACCCTCAGCAGCAACCATGGGACAGAAAGTAGCAGCCTGCGGCCTGGGAGGGAGGGAGGGAGGGAGGGAGGCAGGTTCTGGTCCACGCCCTGGGGCTGCTCTCCCTGCCATCCCCCTGCGGGGCCACAGTGAGGACCGGTGTGAGGGGTCCCTGCCCCTGTAGGACCCCGGAGGCCTGCCCACAGTTCTCAGCTCTGGAGGAAAGCAGAAGCGGCCTCTTGCAGTCCTTCCCATGGCCTTCCAGCTTTTGTTTTCTGTGGTTTTCACTTGGATGTGACAGATGCTGCCCAGTAACCGGCCCCCCTCCCTATCACCGTGACACCTTATTTACCCCTCCGCCCCGAGGCCGTCCAGCAAGTGTCCGGCCAGCTGCAGACCAGCCGTGCAGACCTCGGAGGTGGCCAGGCCCCATGCTCCTGGGCACAGCTCCGCGGCAGCCAGGGAAGGCGGCAGGGCCTCCTTGGGACCCTTAGCCTGAGTTTCAACTCCGTTTCCAAATATAAACCCGTCGGCTGTGTCAGGCACTTTGATTTCTCTGGATGTCAGGCCTGATTTTCAGCTGCAAATGTGCCCCAGGTTAGTCTTCGTGAGTTAGCTGGCTGGGGACCAGGAGCACACCTGTCAGGTGCGGCCCCTGACCTTCCACCTCCGTGTAATCCTTCACGTTCCGCATGAAAGACGCCCCCCTGCCCGCCCGGAGCCGGGGCAGAATTATTCTCCGAGGAATTTATGACAAATACAATCATCCCTTTTAGTGCAGGTTGCTCCAACCCCAGCACTCGAGGCGCAGGGCTTCACGTGGAGGCTGCTGCTGCGGCTGCAACTGGCACTCTGCTCTTGGAAGATGCAGTCGGTCTCCAATGAGAGCTAGGAAGACTCGGTTTCCCACGCAGACTCCCGGGCTGCACGCTGTGGAGGGGCTGCGTGACACTGAGGTGTCCGCCAGGGCCCGGCACCCAGGCCCGGCCTCCTGCCCTTGGGTGCTCTGCGGCTCTGTGGTGGTTCTGCCAGGTTTTCCTTCCTCTGCAGCCGGATCTGCCCGGAGCTGGAGCCACCACGCCGCCTGCCCTTCCAGCACTGGCAACAAAGCCCTGCAGCTCACGGGCCTCAGCACTGGGGCTCCTCCCCGGCAGGGACTGGGGACCCCTGGGAGGTCTCTGCCACCAGGACTTGGCTTGTGTCTGTTATGTTCCCCAACTTGGTGTCCGGAAGCGGCTGGGAAACTCAGAGTTGGCCTGGCTTTTGCGAGCGTCCCAGCCCCTCACCCATGCATTCACAGGTGGCAGGGTCTGTCTGGGCCCCTGCGTGGCACCTGTGTGACCTACACCTTGTCCCCACCCAATCCATGGGTCAGAGCCCCACGGGGAGGGCGTGCGGCATCGCCCCTGGGCGATCTGCAGTTGACGAGAGATCGAGTTCCTCACAGGGGACCCGCGGTGACAAACCTCAGGACTGCGGCCACGCACAGCAGAGGGTGCCAACCACGGCCTCCGGGACCACGGCCCCCCGGGGGGAGGAGCAGTCTCTGCGGCTCTGGCTGCCATCTGTGGAGTTTGGTCATGCAGCTGTACTGACCAGCAGGGGTGCTGCCCGGCTCTCCTCATCACTTTGAGGGTGTCACCTTTGTCCCCAGGAGTACCCTGCCTGCCAATCCAGCACCCTCCACGGAGGGCTCCACATGTTCTGATTGGGAAAGTCGACTTCGTAGAAATTTGGAAAATTGAAAATTTTTTTCAGAAAGAATAACCCATAATCTTACTTCCTAGGTTTATTTAAACATGCTAAGGTAGGTTTCTTCCCCCCAAGATCTTTTCTTTGTGTGTGACACAGTTATTCATCATTTCCCCTTATAAGTTTTGGATCCTTCTGCCGTCCTACTTTTTAGCCGCCCTCGCAGGAGTCATCGTGCCATTAACCAGGATTCCTAACAGGCTCGAGAGATGCTGTCGATTTGCTCCTCACAGCTGCCTGCCGGCTATTGCTCTTTATGTGATTTGGAGTTAAACCATAACCTTACCCTCATCGTCAGCCACCTGGCATTTATAATAATCCTCCTAATCCTCCTAGCTGCACCTCATAGGAGGGGGGCCTGCACCTACCCACGTGTACTGCTGCAGTGACATCCAGGTCTCACACATGCTCCATCCCACGGGCAGTGGGGGACAAGTGCCCGCACCCCAAGCACAATTTCCCTGGTTCTTCTGCCTCCCTGCTCTGTTCGGACTCCATGTGCTTTCCAGTCAAAGCAAAGAAACACTAGATTTACAGAAAGTGATCCAAGTAGACATCCTACCTTCCCCAGGCAAGCCCGCGTGTCAAACCAGACCAACCAACCAAACAAACAAAAATAAGACATAACTATAAAATGCAGATTTTAGGACCTCAGCAGTTTGGGAAATGAGAACAGTAGCTGTGGTCAGTGTGGAGAGAAGAAAGAACCCAAAGTAAGCAGGGGAAGTGCAGGTTGCACTTCTGGGGCCCCTGTAAGGAAATGGCCCGCATGTGAGTGTGACTTGAAGACTGCTCAAGCGTCCCTGGGCATGCCACACACCAGGCTTTGTCCTTTGGGAATGTGAGGTCAGGAGTGGCCCCCAGACAGGGCAGCTGTTCTGTGCCCCGACCAGGAGAAATCAGGCCCTGAGTTTCTTTTCAGGACATCTGCCTGCTCGCCGTTCTTCAAGTTTCTTTTGTGTCCTGCATGGCTGTGAGTGCTGGACTTGCGGGGAGAGAGGGCTGGGGCGCTGATGGTCAGGGTCAGGCGTCCTCTGCAGGAAGAATCTGGCCAGGCGACGTCGCCCGGAAGCTGCCTCCAGGGACTAAGGAGGCACAGGCCTCCCGGCAGAGCCGCAGATGAAGTGGATGCCGGGACGGCTTGATGGATGTGTGCTTCGTTGCACAACCCGGACTCATTGCTACATGAAAAGCAGAGCGTCCTTTGAAGCTGTTCAGAGGAATTCTTTCTGTGGTCTGAAGCTGTTTACGGAAGGTCTCTGCCAACGGGAGCTCCTGGGCGTGGCAGGGGAGGGAGCGTGTACGTGACACACTTGGGGTGTACGGAGTAGTTAAAGACGACGTCCATGTGTGTGTGAGCTGCGGACTCCACGAGGATGGCTCTCGGGCGGAAGTTAGAGGAAGACAGGTGGTGGGCTGGGGCACCACAGGCTTCTTGGATTTTCCGTGCTCTCTGCAGGAAGGCGTCCTCAGCTGCGAAGGTCTCCAGCCGTAAACGCCTGCCGCACTTTTTGTTACCTTTCACTTTGTCTAAAGATTCTGTGAATTTGATTTCCTGTCGGACGACGCAGACACGTTTACACTAGCAAAGTGCAATTAGAAATGATTCCAATCTCTCTAATTAATTGAGCTACCACCGGAAGAGAAGTAGCGCTGTAGAAATACGCTGACGTGGGTGGTGCTCCCTTTGGCGATGGAACACGCACACAGGACAAAACCGGGATCAAAAAGAGAAAGAAGCATTTGATAGAACGCAAGCGGCGCTGCGCGTTGCTCAGCAGACACCGGGCGGCTCTGCGATTGCTCACCTCCGCGCCGCGGCCGGCTCTGCCCCGCGCACCGCGAGGCCGGACCCTCTGCCTGGGGCCTCCGCCCTTGGCCCTGAGATCGTGTCGCAGGCAGGCAGCGATGGTCAGCATGAAGCGGGGCTCTGTCCACAGAGGGCGAAGGGTTTCACTGCCCCGAGTCCTGGGTGCCTGACCAATGTGCTTTCCCACGGCAAAAATGCTGCATGGACGGCTCCTCCCCGCCGCCTGCCGCCAGCCCACAGCTCCCCCTGCACTCGTCAGGCGCTGCCCGTTGCGGCAGCAGCGATGCCCGGGCGCAGTCTCAGTGAGTTTGTGGCCCTGGTGTGCTTCCACACCACGCGATAGACACAGATGAAGCCATGCTTTGGAATCGTTTGTTCTTCATTCTCAGTCGCTGGTCAACTCTTCTCCAGCCCAGTGATGCTCTGGCTTGAACTCTTGAGAGCTGGATGCCATGTGGCTCTGCCCCCAGGGCTGACCGCTGTCCCCCGAGTCATCCCACACCTCACAGGGTGGCATTTCTGCCTGTCCCCACGGGTGAGGAAACCATGAGCTGGGGGCAGGGAAAGAGGTGAATGGGGCCCAGAGCGGGGCCACTACCTGGCCGGCACACTGCCACCCCCTTCCCCCCTGCCCAGCAGTGCTGGCTAAGGGCGCTGCAGACCCAGGGTCTCCTGCCCGCTGTGCAAGTGTCTGCTGAGACCCAGGGCAATCCCTTCCGTCTCTCCACTGCCCCTCACCGCAGAGCCAGAGGGGATGGCGGCAAGGCTTGGCCGAGTCCCCTGGTTTCCATGGCAGCACGGGAATTAGGGTCCCATCTCCAGAATGGGTGATAGGGCTGAGTGCCCAGCATGGGGAGGACTCAGGTCACTCAGTGGTGACCCAGTGACCTTGGTGACGGTGATGGGCAGCCAGGAGTGTGGCCAGCGCTCCCCGTGAAAGCTCAGACACCGCTCATCTTGCTGTAATACAGCTGCTCCCCACAGCCAGGCTGACACAGGAGGGACAGTGCCCTCCCCAATCCAGCTCCCCAGAAAAGGCGAGGACCCCTTGGCCCTGCTGGAGG
This sequence comes from Dasyprocta punctata, assembly GCA_004363535.1. Classification (NCBI taxonomy): domain Eukaryota; kingdom Metazoa; phylum Chordata; class Mammalia; order Rodentia; family Dasyproctidae; genus Dasyprocta; species Dasyprocta punctata. The sequence goes on from RJWM01049279.1 coordinate 8,638, forward strand.
ACAGAGGGACGAGGCCTTTCCCTCACGGCACAGCCGCGGTGTCCAGATAGCATCATCCACTCTGGGGAAACACCTCACACTGCAGCGGTCACAGACGTCTGGGATGCCAGACGCCAAACCCTCGAGAGGAGGGGACACGCGCGGGCTGGTGCACGTGCCACCAATCCGGCGTTTTCCTGGTACCAGATCGCACCTCCTCCCCATCATCTCAGCCACGGCTCAAGCCAGGCTCTGACCTCAAAGCCGAGGGGCTCGGGTGGGTCCTGGGCTGTCCCAGCGGGGTCCCTCAGAGACTCGGCAGATTCTCCAGGTCGGAGGGGAGGGCATCTACCTAAGGCTGAGAGCACCCCAGGCCAGGTGGGAAGAGCCTGGGATCTGTGGTCCGCCACTCCACACGGCAACCCAGTTCACAGAACCCAACTGCTTTAGAACGTGTACTACCATTCGGCGACTCGTACTGAGCCGCACTGAGTGCCCTGCTGTTCAATGCCACTTACGATCGTCCAGGGATGGAGAGAGCCCCGCAGAGACAGACTTTAAAAGTAATTTCCAAGATAAAGATGGAACTTTAATATTCGACAGGATTTCAAATTCCTGGACAAAGAATGTCAGCTTACGTTAGAAAGAAGTCCTCTAATATCATCCATTCCTGGGAGAGGAAAAGGCAGTGGTGGCCAGGACTCGCCTTTTTCAAATTACAGTTTTCAAGTCTGATACAGCCAGATAATCATCAGCAGCTCAAATAAAATCATTACTGTGTCAGAGACAGAAGGCAGGTTCAAGGGGAAAATTAATGACAGTGCAGAAAGACCCAAGTTGGGTCCTGATGGGGAGACTTTCTGAAGATTAAAGGAGCACATTAGCACTTAACTTGGTTTCAGGTGTTGGTCTGAAATCGTCTTAGCAGATGCATGAAAATCCCCTCCACAAACATGGGGACCGAGAAAGCTCCTGGGAGTAACAGGGTACGCGGTCCCCACGTAACTTCAAACAATCAGGGAGAGCTGTCCTTTCCCCAGGGCTGTCAGTCTCTTTTCCACCATAAATAACTCAACACCATTTTAACCTGGGGGGTGAACACCTCACTTTACCCTGGGGGGAGTCAGAAGTAAAATTTAGGGTGACTCCGAGCTGCGAGCACCCCTGGGAGGAGGAAAAGCTCTTCCCCAAGATGTGGAAGGGAATTTGCGGGGTCCCAGCCTCTGTGGCCCACCTCAACCCAAAGCCACCTCTTTCTCAGCCCTGTGCCCAAGAAAGACCTGCCGTGCCTCAGGAGGGCAGTGGCTCCTGATTCCTGGCCAGGCCCGGTGGACCTGCAGCACTGTGGGGCTCGGCTGGGCGGAGGGGACAGGTGCGCCCTGGGGCCCGTGGGGTTGAGGCGGTGGCTGGGCAGGGACACATCCTCCCCTGGGGGCATGTGGGCTCCTCCTCCAGAGCCGTGCAGTGGGCCTTCCCTACCACCTGGGCGGTCCCTGCCACACTGTCCCATGTCTCTTCATCCGCTTATTATCCACCAGCCGTAGTGCGGGGAACGTCCCCCGGTCCTCTCCGCATCCTCACCCTGCTGAGCTCAGCCAAGACGTCAGCCAATGGGAAGCCCTCTGAGCACGGCGTCTGTTGCCAGCTCCTCATTACGGCCGAGGCTGCTGCGGTTCACATCCAGATGCCCCGGAGCCTCACACACTCGCAGGCTGGGCTTCTGGAGGGGACTGGATAGGGGGCCAAGGGCCTTGCCATCAGGAGGTGGGGCCCGGTAGGAAGAGGCGATCACTGTGTGCACGGCCCGGAAGGGTGAAGGGCTCGTCTCCCGCCCTGGCCTTCCCTTCTCTCTCCACTTCCTGTACCCCATGCCCTGAGCATCTCTCCTCCGCCAGGCCCCTCTGCCACGTGCCTGCCCGGGAGCCGAGTACGGACTGAAACGTGAAGCAAGACCAGCTGCTCCTTCCTGAAGCCGCAGGTGCCGTACGACATCCCAGCCACCAGGAAAGTGACCGGCGCCGTGGGGCGGGGCTGTGGTACTCTGCGCTGTGCGTGCCGCACTTGGGCTGGGGTGAGCTGTGTCATTTTGTCCTCAGGCCATACTGAGTGACTCGGTCACTGCAAACAGCACAGCACCCTGCAGCAGCCAAAGCTGTCTCCATGCCCTAAATTTACCGGCTTCTCACTCCTGGCTGTGCGGGAGGAATCCTCCTCGACCGTTTCTGGAGCATTCTGGATTTGATGGGCTAAATTCCAGAGTGACTATCCCTCTGTCTTTAGCACCGGAAGGACTAGTGGCTGCCACACGCCAAGCTGCATTTTCAGGGGACGCAGAGGGGACGGCTTGAAAAACGCTCTCCCGGAGCCCAGTGCAGTGGTGCTCACGTCTTACTCAGTGCTCTGGGAGGCTGAGTCAGGAGGATCACAAGTTCAAACTGCCTGGGCAATTTAGTGGTTTAGCAACGCCTTGTCTCAAAATTAAAACAACAACAACAACAAAAAGATCTTTAAAGGACTGGGGATGTAGCTCAGTACAAAGGCCCAAGGTTCAATCCCTAGTATTGCAAAAAATAAAAAACGA
>RJWM01049280.1:0-11249 GCA_004363535.1 Dasyprocta punctata
GATAAAGAAGACATGGGGTTTTTATACAATGGAGTACTACTCTGCCATAAAGAAATATAAATTTTATACATTTCTAAGTAAATGGATGCAACTTGAGGGCACACTCTTAAGTGAAATAAATTGGACACACATGTATAAACATTGCATTGTCTCCCTGCTGTGAGAAACTGAAAGAGTAAATAAAGACCAAAATATAGGATAGATATTGTGGAATGGTAAGAAATTGTTCAGAAGGAAAGAGGAATAGGGTGGGGGAAGGGGGAAAAAAGGAAAGGAAAAGAGAAGCAAACTGTAAAAAAGAGATAAAAATGGAAACAAAGCTTTATAAATAGGGAGGGGAAGAAGAGTTGAAAAGAGGGGAGGGGATTGGGAAACAAGAGGAATCAAAAATATATCACGTGCAGATACAAATTCCCCTATGATGAATATAATCATTATGTATGTCTAAAATGTACCAGTAAACTAAAAAAAGGAATATAGTCAACAAATAAAAAGTATTTAGAATAATACTGTAATGCGTATGGATCTAAGTTTTCAATTATAAATATGCATGCATTTTTATCAATTTGAACAGAAAGAAAATGATAATTCTTAGTTTAAAAATTGTTAAGGTATAGTATACATACAAAAAGTACATGTATCATGGCCATATAGTCCAGTTACTTTTCATGAAATAAACGATCGTTTAAAACTGACTTTATCAAGAGACACCATTTTCAAAACCATTTTTCTATTAACATGTGGGTTATTTGACCCAGTTTCACGTTTTATGTAAGTAAAGTGATACAATATACACACTTTTGCCAGACTTTTTTTTGCTTAGTATGATGAGAAAATCAGATTTTGTGTTGAAAGTTCATTTTCAATACTGGTGTGTACATATCACAATTTCCATGGTGTGTACATATCACAATTTATTTGTCAGACTGATGGGTGACTCAAATTTTCTGTTTTAACTACTATAGTGTTACTATGAGCAGTTTAGATCTATTTCACCCATAGTTTCATGAACATACATGTGCATTTCTAGTGAGTATGTACTTAGCAGAATTGCGACATCACTGAGTATGCATATGTTCAGCTCTAGCAACTACTGCTCTTTTTTTACAATATAATTGTATTAATTTATGTACTCAACAGCAATTTTGGAGCTTTTCTGTTCCTCCACATTTTTCACAAATCTTGGCATTTTTTTTCATTTTAGTCTTTTAAATATATTTATAATGATAAATAAATTGTGGATTTAATTCTCATTATTCTACAAAAACTAAATTGAGAGAAATTTTTATCTGCTACTTAGGTGTTCTTATTATTGATGTATCAATTGCTATGTGTCTTTGGCACAACTTTTCAACTGAGTGAATACAGTAAGTTCCTGACTTACGAACAACTTTTATTCCAGGAGAATGTTCTTTAGTCAGATTCATTCCTAAGTCTGACAAAGTGAGTCTTATACACCTTTGACACAAGCTTACAATGTGAAGTATAAAATACCAAACGCATATACACACAAATATTGTAAATATACTACTTTTACTTTTGCAATTATCTTAAAAGTAGATATAGAACAGTACAACTGTAAATAAATTCTCTTTTACTTTTACAGTTACCCAAAAATGGTAAGGCAGACATGTGCACTACTTATGTGATTTATTTGCATCTACGAATGTTCATAATGCCAGGTCTGTTCTTTTCCATGAAAGTTTGCAACTCGAATGTTTATAAGTCAGGGACTTACTGTATGCAGAATTTTCTGTGCAGTGTTTACAGATCTTTTACTGGATATATATATATATATATATATATATATATATATATATATAATACCAACATCAGGCCCGGAAGACTCAGATTTTATTCTTTTCATTACATTTGGATAAAAATACTTAGGTTTCACATAGTTTGGTTAAAGTTGCACCCATGTAAATAAAAACTTAGCCTCCCACTTAAAAATATTTACCAACACCAATGTCATAGAATTGTTCTACATTTTATTCTAAAATATGTTATATAAAATATATTTATATATAATTTTACCTTTCACATTCCATATTGAATTGTATTTCACAATGACATAAAGGTGTAAAAACTTTCCCTCCTTAAAGACATCTATTTGACCCAGTACTATTAATTGAAAAAAACATTCTTTCTCCATTCTACTATAGAGTCACCTCTGCCAACAGTTACATGACTGTGGTATAGATCTGTTTATGGAGTCTACATTTCATCCCATTAGACAGTTTATCATCCTGCCTTCATCACGTTTCTAATTATTACGGTTTATGATGAGTCTTGCTGTCTGGTCATGTTAATACATGACTGATTCTTTTTTTCATGATTTTTCTGGATATTCTTGGTCCTTTGCATTTCTGTACTAACATCAAAATCCGATTTTGACTTTCCAAAACTCTGATATTTTGATTGGAATTTATAGTGCAATGACATGACAAATCACTCCAAAACTTAGCAGCTTAAAACAACAAAGTATTTCAAACACTGAAGCATTTAGTTGTTCCTAGCCAGAAGTTGTCATGAAGTTGTAGTCAAGCTGTAGCTACCGGAGCATTCATCTTGAAGCCTGACCGAGCATAGACATTCACTCCCAGTGAGGCCTGCTGATGACTGACATGGCTGTGCTCCGTGCAGAGCGGGCGGGGTGCTTTCGGATGTGAGGCTTACTTCTGCCACAGTGAGTGACCCAAGATAAAGAGAAAGTGATGAAGACTGAAGTTCCGGAGTCTTTGTAATCTAGTCCCTGATATACAGTCACTTCTCTTTTATTCTCTTGGTCACCGAATCTAGTGTACTGTGATAGGTGCTTATCAAAAAGCGTGAATGCCTGGAGGGTGAGCGTCATCAGAAAGCATTTTAAAGACAGGCTGTCAAAGAACTTCATTAAGCCTAAGATAAATTTTTACAGAAAAGATGTTCACATGGTGTTACATCAGGAAATCCAAATAGCATGGTTTATAGATATGCTCATTTAGCTCTTCTTTGCTATTTCTCAATAATACCATTTAGCTTTTAAAGTGTTTACATAGCTTCTGTCAGATTTATTCTTAAAGAGTTTTATGATACTGGAAATTATTTTAATTTTGTATTTATTGCTGCAATAAAAAATGCCACGTTTTATTATCGTTTCCATTAAAGTTGCTTAATTTGCTTATTTGTTCGAAGGTTTTCATGAACATTTTGTTTAGGTATTGTACAATCATGCATTAATAAAAAAGCTCATTTTTCCCTCCCAATTATTAATGTTTATTTTGACTTGATTCTATGGAAGGAGATTTCCAGTAGAAGTTGAATAGAAGTCATGATAAAGGAACCATTGTCCCATTTCTGTCTCATGATTATGGAAGAAAAATATGCTTACACAAATGTGCACATATCATAAAGTGCACAGCTTGATTAACTCCCACAAATTGAATATATCCACCTAATAACCTGTTTTCTCATCTGTAACTGGGAACACCAGTGTCTGTGCAGTGTATTTTATAATTGAATTAGTTAAATACCTGTAAATCATTCATTTAAAATAAGGTATTAGCTTTTTCTCTCCACAGAGAATAATAGATCCTACTTGAGAGAGAAAAGCCTGAACACTATGCTGTAACACTCATATTTTCTCCTTACCTGTAAAGTTGCTTTGAATCCACACTTTCCGTAATATTTTGCTGTTAGAAGAAAGAAGAGAGACATTCTTTGCTTCATGGTTTCCTCTCTTGTACTCAGCATTCTACTCCATAACCAGTCTGAGACCTGAAGGATACATTTTCACTTTTCTGTATTACAGTCTCAACTTCTGTCATATCGGGGACCTGGACAAGATTCCCAATGTCCCAAACAAGTGTATGGTGAAGGCTTAAATAAATGAGATAAGTGGTATAATTTTAGGGCTCCAGGAGGATCAAAACCCTCTAACAGAGTTTGAGACTCTGGGGGCTGAGACAATGAGCTTCTCTGGGCAGCCCATATTTATTAGGTATTCAAAAAAAAGAGATGGGAAACTGAGGAAGGGTTGGGATCTGAGCAGGACCTTGGGAGTGGTTCAAGGACTTTTCCAAGTAACAGGCTATGTTAATTTAGGAGAAGTATCTTATGTTAATTTAGGAGAACTGTCTTTGGAGAAAGTCTCCAGGTTGCATTTCACTACAGGAGTGAAATGCCTGCAGCTACAGTCTTTATTTAGTTAAGTGGGGTTGTAGCCAGGTGTCCTCAGCTGTGACCTTATCTTGCCCTTTGAGGCATCTCTTTGTTCTCGGGTTGGCCATGCCCTGGCCATGCTGCAGCCCTGCACGTGTGTTCAATTTCCAGCTTCAACACCTCCCAACACTGCCATTCTGAAAGATGATTACTTGCAGCATTTACAAATACAAATTCTCCTAGCAAAGAAAAAACTTCTTCACAAGTCCATATCTTTGTCCAACTATTGCTGCTTACAAGTTCAAGAAATTTGTTTTATTTTATATTCAGTATCCTAATTTTCCACTTACTCAATTCATTTCAATTCTTGATTTTTGTTCTTGCTTTACCTATACAATTTTTAAATATTTGAATTCCCAAAGGATAAATCATCAAAAGAGAATTCTGATTTTATATCACTGGATCTTTAATGTTACTGAGCATTAAAGGTTTAAGGAAGGGGGGAATAAAATGACTAGGGATATAGCTCAGGGCATAGCACCTGCCTGTCAAGCTCAAGGTCTTGAGTTCAATTCCTTGTACCCCCCCCAAAAAAATTAATAATAGTAATAAAAATAAAATAAAATAATAAAGGAGGGGAAAAATACTACTGATACCCAAACAGCTACCTCAGAACTTAGGACTTAATTGGCCTACATAAAATCTAAGCTTCTGTAATTTTAATCATAAAGTAATACTAATGTTCAGTCAAGTCTAAAACTCAGTGTTTTAAACTTTCTTATCAAAAATACTACTGATACCCAAACAGCTACCTCAGAACTTAGGACTTAATTGGCCTACATAAAATCTAAGCTTCTGTAATTTTAATCATAAAGTAATACTAATGTTCAGTCAAGTCTAAAACTCAGTGTTTTAAACTTTCTTATCAATTGATTTTATTCACAGGTATACCTTTAATTACTATGTATTGAATCCGTATTTTAGGTCTAGGAAACTGTAGGTATTCATATATGATTATCGGAGTTTTCAGCAATCTGAGATCTTGAAACTGACCTTGCATACATCAACATTCAGCATTTGTGATGGTTAATTTTTGTTTGTCAACTTGACCACGACACTAGGGGATCAGATTAAATCTTATTTCAGAGAATACCTGTAAAACTATTTCTGAATGAAATCAGCATTTGATTTAGTCTACTCAAAAAATTAGATTGTCCTCCCAATGCAGGAGGGTATTGTCCAACCTGTTGAGAGTCTGAATAGAACAAAAAGATGGAAGAAGAAGGAATTCCACTCCAGCCCCTATTTTTTCGCCTTGATCTAGAATATCAGTCTTCTATTCTTGGAATGAGTTTTCCACAATTGGTTCACCTTATTTTACACCACTGACTTACCTGGATATGGGACCTTTGGAGTTACCCTAAAATGGTACTGCCAGCTTTCCTGAGTTTCTTGTTTACAAATGACAGTTCATTTGACTTCTCAACCTCCATAATTAAGTGTGACAATTTCTAAGTGTGTGTGTACCCATCTGTCTCACCTCCCTCCCTGCCTTACTGGTTTATTGTTTGTTTCTTTAGAGAAATCTAATATAGTGGAGTTTGGTTTAAAAAATAATGAAGAGTTCTTTAGTCATCATTTTTCCTATGGCCAAATTTGGTTGTTGTTTAGATTCTGTGGTACAGCATACAGTTTCCAAAATTATGGCCTGGTTGGGAAAAAAAAAAAAAGATGAGGTTTAGGAAAGGAAAAAAATCAGAAAAAGTAGGTTTTAAATCAACAAGTCACCCAGAAGGAAAAACTGATTTATTTCCTACTGTAAGTGTGGCCTCTTATTTCAATCCCTGTGTGCTTCTTAGGAAATGGTCAGGAGAGCTTCGAACCACAGAAATGAAATGAAGCTGGAGTAAACATTTCCTGTAGGGTTACATTTGACCCCAGAAAGTGTTCTGACAGTGTTATAATGTGGGGAAACTTACTTATTCATAAGAATGAATCTGCTATAGCACTTGACAAAAAGTGAAGTAGTACCAGTGTGAACTGGCCTTTCTTGAAAAAAATACCTGTGGAAAGATGCTGTTTTATGATCTTTTGGATATTATTTTTTTAAATTCAGTAATTCTATGTCATCAAATACTTGTGTCATAAAACTGTAGTTGCTTCATTTCCTAATCTCATCAAGTTCTTCTCAAGAATTCTTTAATATAGCTTACAGATTTTCAAAGCAAGTAGTAGAAGGGTGATAAATTTTGGAAATAAACATTATATCAGTCTGTTCTCTGCTGTCAATTCAAGTTCATTAATCTTGAATGCAATTAAATTACACTATTATGCTTACAACATTGTTTTTCATAAACATGACTACTTAGGATTCTGAGAATGTTACTCACTAATTAAGCATGTTTGCAGTAATCATGTGTTCCTCCCTAAGCATTGCAAAACAAAGTCCTCTATGCTATACTATAGTAAATCACACTCCCTCTTGGGGGGAAAAACACTCGCGAATGTAACATTATCCATGTAATGGGTCATCCTAACTTCCTAAAAATATTAGCTAAGGCTTCAGTTAGACCTATATTCTAAATTGTGGGAAAAGGAGTACTTGAATGAATATAATTTTGTGATTCTACTAATTTACTTTTGGAAAATAAAAGGTGAGAAGTATTTTATAGTTAATGGCTAATCTGTTTTAAACTAAGTGCTAATGATAAATTGTAATCTTAAATCTGTTTCTACATTGTTACTACAAATAGCATACACATACATATGCATTTTTTAAAAAGTTATTAGCTTGAGTTTTAGTTAATTTGGAAGCAAGTGGTCATATTGAACATGTTTAATGTCAGCTGTTAGAGACTTCTGCAATGAAGCTGAAATTCTTTGCAACCCACTGTGATTTCCTCTGTATTTCCAGAGTCCTAGAAACATTTTTAATCACTATGTAAGCTAACATAGTTCTTTCTACAGAATGGTCTGTTTGATGAATTTCCTGGCCAAAAAAATAGAGAAAATGACTTGTTTCTTATTTTTATAAGTCATTGAGTAGAAACATAATGATGGTGAGAATAAACAGTACTGGTTTAGTCTTCTGATTATACAAAAAAAGTGATTTGCCTGAGGGCATACAGAAAATTAGTGACAAAACTAGAGTTAAACCTTGTGCTTCCTTATTCCAATCAAGGACAGTTTTCTATATGATACCATTTCCTATAAATTAAAAGAAGACAGGTAGACATATGGAACTTACACATTTTTTTTGGATTTAGTTTTCTTTAATTCCTTTTTGAAAAGTAAATTCCATCACCAACTAATCAACTCTTGCATTTCTCATAAGTAAATAAGAATTACTGCTTCATGAATGAATTTGAGGTTTAGTTCTTTGCTACTGTGTTTTTAGAAAAACATTTTAGGCAGATGGAACTTTGTCATATTGAAAAAGATCCAAGATATTCTTAATTTGGAAATTGCAATGCATTAATTTATACTTCAATTCTTTAATATAGCTTTGAGAATTATGGCAACATTTGGATTAACTTCTCCAAATAAAATTGTTGTAGGAATAGATTTTTGCAAGAATACTGAGATGAATATTTCATATATATACCTGCTCTTTTAAACATTCCCAAGTTCTTTTTAGATAAGATATAGTTGCTAAATTACTGAATTCAGAATTGTATTCATTCATTCTTTTTTCACTAAAAAAAATAACCTGTTGTTATGGACAACAATTTCTAGGTGAAGATTGTGTTTAAAATTTAAGAAAAATTAGAATATGGTTTCATGCTTTGTCCTTTTAAATATCAAACTATTTTAGTAAACAATAATAGAACATTGTGTTTAACGTTGGCACAAGTATTTGATACACATAACTTATTTGACCTTATTATGTGAATTGTAGTTAAATTTAATGGTGATAAGTTTTGAAAATCAAATTAAGATTTGCTCTTTTCATATATTTATCTGATGAAATTAAACTGCAGTTCATATGCTTTTAAACTAAATGATTTTTGAGCCAGTCATAATGTTCACGAAGCACAAAGACTTGTCCTCAAAACTATGCTCATTAAAAATGTCACCCCTATCATTTTGGTTTGAATTTCATTTCAGTTTGTTTTTCTAACCACCCTACCTAAACAAGGAGCTTAATCCTATAATTGGATAGTTCAACGACTTGCTGGCAATCTCTGTGTTGACATGTTTTTAATCTTTTCAGTACTAACTAAATCGAAATATATACCCTGTATATTTGAAGGTCTTCATGTATTTCTCTTTCTGAATGTTTTCTTGGCTTTTCAGCATTTAGATCTGGAAGCATTTAGCAAGATTCAGAGGAGGGCTGCAATCCCCAGGATACATTTTTTCCTCCTTTGCTCCCCTTGAGGAGGAGGAGGCGTGTCAGAGACAGGCCCCTTCTTCAGCCACCCCGTGCCATCCTCCTGTGCTGTTGTGCCCTCTTCTCTTGCTCCCACATACAGCAGGAGAGAAGTTCAATTTAGAAGAAAAGCTACATCAAATTTTCCATGAGCATTATTACAGTGTTTGGGCCCTTTGTTTCTTTCTTACATTTATAATGTGAATTCCCCTTTTGTCAGCAAAACTAGGACAGTTTAAAAGCTAGATATTTTGAAAGCTACGTAAGCATTCTTCCAAAACAAAGGCTGACTTTAATGCAGTTTATGTGCACACAGCAGAAAGATACTTGTTTTAAACCAGATTTGCCCACATGATTCTCTCATTTCTAGGTACAGAACTTTCAGTTTTGCAGAGAACAGAAAATTTCTGAGATATGCAGAAACAGTAACCATTATAGAATATTCAATTAAGTTTGTTTTTTATTGTGTCAGTATTTTCACATTTTTGTGTTTGACAGTTGAAAATCAGTTAATTGAGTAATTAAAGTGCCTGAGGGCGGCCCCCTCCAACAAACACTGCAGAAAATAAATGAAATAAAGCTGAAATAAACAAAGGAGAGGAAATAAATGTTTTATGAATATAAGTGCAGGGTTTTAATACAATAAATATATAATACATAATAAAACTTAACAGTTGCTAGAAACAGATTTATCACTGATATGTTTGTGTTATGATTGCCTTGTTTTTTAGGAGATCCAGGGAAAAAGAAACTAATTCAATTTAGGTAATGCTTACTTTGTATCTAGCAAAGGACCTTTACTGGTTGTTCCTGTTTTTGATTTTAGGGAGACAAACTGTCTGTACGCTATGTCTCCATAAAAAAAGGAAATTATTAACATAGTGCTTTCAGAGATGTTCAGATACCATTTAGTCATGAGACTTTGTTTTTATTCAAAATGTTGAGTACTTCTTGCCAATTTCTTTTCATATATGGACTTTTAACTGAATACAACCAGCCTATTTTCTCACTCTTTAATCTGTCCAGCGTCAACATGAAATGTTAAAGAAGGAGGGTATGTTAACATCTTTTTACATATGCTGGTAGAAAGTTTGGCCCAAGTTTAATATTTTATTCCTTACTGTTCATGATTCATTTTAGTTAAATTTGAAAACTATTATGAAATGATTGTATAATACATTTTGCTAGAGAATATTTGAGCCAATTCATTTTTTCAAACTGATTTAAATATAGTTTACTATTTAATTTTAGTATGTGTTAGTGTATAAGGTATGAATGAATTAGCTAGGTCAATACCAAGACCATGGAATGTCTAGATGAAAAGTCAGTGGCAGAGTTGTATTGGAATTGTATTTTTAAAATTTATATTTCATTGTCTATTTGTATCTAATATATGAAATCTCACATAAAGTCATTTATATACATTATACTGCAAAAGATTTTTGTACCATACCAAAATGGGAGCATAGGGAAAGGAAGGAAGGAAGGAAGAAAAGAAGGAAGGGCGAAAGAAAGAAAAAAGAAAGAAAGAAAGAAAGAAAGAAAGAAAGAAAGAAAGAGAAAGATGAAAGACAAAGAAAGAAAGGTAGTTTTGCAAAAATATTTATACTGTCAGTTGTCCCTCAAGTGTGTCTGGTGTTCTATCCAAAAATAGTTCATTAGTGTTCACTTGAAATATTACATAAGGTGCCTTAAAAATTTTTAAAAATTGCAAATGCTTTATGTTTAAATTTTTAAAAAATCAAGTTCTTGATTTTAAGGAGAAGATTCTACAAATAGTATTAATTTGGAAAAACTGAATGAACAATATTGATCATCAAATAGATGTAATTATAAATCTGTGTGAAAAGTTAGAATTCCATTTGAGAATTAAGAAATCAATTATTTATTTTTTACAAATTCCATACCAAGGAGAATTTTTCATCTAATACACATGAAACTAAGTATACCAATTTTCACAATGTAATTCATTTAGAAGCATTAGTTAGATTAACTATAAAATAATTGTTGGTAAGGTCAGCTTTCCTTAACATATATATAAGAATCTGGACCTTCACATGATGGCACAAAATGATCCTTATGTTATAAATTGTTTTATGAATGTTGTGGTTGGAGCATAATGATAGAATACTTACCTAACATGAGTGAATTCAGGAATTTCATCACCAACATTGTGAAAAAGAAAGAGAATGAAAGAAATAGCTTTACTCATGCTACAGTCTCACTGCAGTGTCACCATAAAAATTCTAGTCTATAGTATGCTGGTGACAAAAAAATATAAGTGAAGAGTAGTGTTATTTTAAAATGGTACAATAGAATATAGGAGAGAGTATATGGAAATGTTTATAAAATCTACATTGTTTCTAGTTTTCTACTTATATCTATTACTTACAAGTGTGAGTTTTTTTAGTGATTCAGCACACAATTTTGGACCCCTATTATGTACTCACTATTGCACTAGATAATGGAGATACAGTTCTTTGACAGAATGAAGTATTATTCATTCTCCTACTTTAAAAAATAACATATACACACACACACACACAGTTACACAAGAGCCAAAGTGTTCAGTCTGGGCAGGTACTGTGTGAAAACAGAATGTGAATAAGTTTTATCAAAGTGACATTAAAGCAGAATTCTAAACTCTTATTAGTTTTTTGAGGAATCTTCATATTGATTTTTATAGTGATTGTAGTAGTTTGTATTCCCACCCATCCCTCCAGCACTTGTTACT
>RJWM01049281.1:0-11175 GCA_004363535.1 Dasyprocta punctata
AGGCCAATATGGTGGACATCAAACCAGAAGATGGCCAAGACACTTGGCATTGTTGACAGTGAAAGGCCAAGGTCAGTGAGTGCTAGCATGGCCAGAAAATAGAACTGGGGTTCATGAAGATTCTGCTCCACTCTAACTAGGATGAGAAGAAGAACATTACCCCCTACAGCCATCAGGTACAACAGACAGAAGGGGATGGAGATCCACATATGTGCAGCCTCCAGACCAGGAATTCCAATAAAAGAAAAAGTGGGCCAAGTAGAAGTGTCATTAAGAGCCAACATGGTGAGATGTAGATTAGATGGCAGCCCAGGATGCTTGAAAACTGCAAAAAAGAAATTGTGCATCAGGGAGAAAAACAACAAATTAGAAGGACCATGTTTTACATGGAAGTAGAAAACTGAGACATGAGTAACTCAAAATTGAATGCCAGATGTTGGTGATGATGCAGAAAAGCAAGAATTATCCTGTTTTGCCAATGGTATGCAAAACTGTGAAGCCTCTTTGGAAAACATTTTGGCAATGTCCTTTCCAGTGAACATATACAGATTTATCATGCAGTTACTATTATCCAGTAATTTGATTCCAAAGAATTTATCAAAAAGAAATAAAGACACATACCCAAATATATTCATATGAAATGATTCCAAAAGCTTTACTGATGATAGCAAAAAAAAAAAAAAAAACTGGAAAGAAACATAATAACATGATTTAATAGAAAAATGAACTATGATCTATGTAATTTAATTTAAAAAGGAGAAAGGAATATAATAACAGGATAGATCACTTACATGCTATGTGAAAGAAGATAAATACAAAAGCAAATGCTGTAAGATTTCATTTATATTTAAAAAAGTAAAAGTCATAGTGATGAAATGTTGATCAGAAGGCTGGGAAGGAGAATGAAGCGATAAGTAACAAATGGACTTGAACAAACTTTTAGGAAGATAAATGTTTCGTACCATAAGTGGTGTGATGATACTATGACTTTATATGTTTTTAAAATAACATCAAAATTTACTATTTTGTGTAGTGGGAATTTCAATACTCTTGCCTTAGTCTCGCCCAGGACTGGGGTTACAAGTTTGTACTACAATGTCCAGGTAAAATTGATGTGTTTTATTGTGTGTAAGTAATCACCAAATCAAAGTGACCAAAAATAAATATTTGTCTGTTCTATGACTTTTTAATAATTCTAAATCTGCAGTTACTAAAGTGTATGTATCCTGGACATCCTCTTTGATTCCTCCCTTTCAATTTATTTATAAAGGAAATGCTACTCAAATTTGTGAAGTAACTTGATTCCCATTAAAGGAAACTACACAAATATAGGTGAATCAGAAACTTCGCATATTAGACATACAACTTTAAAAATAACGAGTTGTATGGCCTCATCGAGATTTTTGCTTAAATACTGTCTTCAAATATATTTTCTTATTTCAATGAGCCCTAACTCTGTATGTACCTATAACCCCTCTCACAAATTTCAAGCTTCCTTTGAACAAAAAAACATGCATTCTATATTTCTTTTTGATCTCCTTGTTTTCTACTGGTTCTCTTCTAATCTATTTAAGTTATTTAGACAATTTGAGTTCTTATAATTTGAGTTAAGCTTTAAATCCCCACATTTCCCCAGATTACCTTTTCTGAATGCATGTATATTTAACTGACCCATACGCATGTCATCCCAGATGCTTCACAGGGAATTCAAATATATGCCCTAAGTAAAAATATGAACTGAGTCCTTTTCAACCTTTGTAATGTATTGTGTTTTCCTCAGAAGTATTATTGGTGATTAAGTCATCCATTTAATGATTATTTCTTTCACTTTGTTGATACTGCAGTCATGTGGAACATATAGGGTCAGGAACCAGACTGCTAGGGCTTCAATTAAGGCTATCCATTATGAGCAGTTTATTTTTTATTAAATACTCTCTCTCTCTGTCTACTTCCATATGTCCAAAATGGGAATCCTGATATGATACTCCCTAGGGTTGTAAAAAAGGAATAGCTAATAATAAACACTATTTATATAGAAGTCGTTTTTAATAAATCTCACTGCTATTCTCTACTGCAATCATTGATACTTTAACATAAACTGACAATTTCTTTTCTGAAATCTCTCCAATGTATTTCTTTATGAATATATTATTCACATATATCAATCACTCTGACTAGATCATTTAATCTTCCTTGTATCTTTCAAATTCTGTATATTTCTGTTCAATCTTTAATTAATCTTTAATTAATTAATCACAGATAATATTTATTCCTGAGAGTATTCCCTTAGCATTTGACACAGAATTAAACAAACTTTATTCAGAATATTCCTTGATATATCCCTATAACTTTACTCAAAAAGTTTTGAAATTTGTATTATCTTTCTTCCCTCAAAGAGTTTTGAAATTCATATTATATTTGCTCCTTATCAACTGGAGGTCAAGTACTTGAAATTTTATCCTTTTTTGTTTCTCTGAGATTTTTTCCAAAAAACAAGTATTGTGACAAATGAATTTTATTAAGTGCACGATTGACTTAATAATTGAAGTAACTATTTGATTTCACTGAATCCCAGTTTTCTTTTACATAAATTTATAATAATGGCACTATATTTAAATATTGCTGTGAGGACAAATTCGGTGAGATGACAGAACCAAAGCAGCACTTAGAAAACTGCTTAAAAGTGGATCAGTCAGTGTTTGCTTCTGAAGTTTCACAATACTCAATTCAACACAAATCTATGCATAAATGAAATGTAGGCATTATAAAATAAAATCCCATATTTATTTCGCAATAAAAGAAAACTAAACATAGAAAATATAAACATATTGCTGTAAAACAATCAAACCTCAGAGTTTGTGTTGTTCAAGACTATTTATTATTGCAAGTGGTCTTTTTGTCTGTCTGATTTTTTTTGTTTTTTGTTTTTTGGGGGACATACTGGAGATCAATCTCACAACCTTGCACTTACCAGGCAAGGGCTTGAGCCACTGAGCTAAATCCCTGGCTGAAGACTATGTGTTAAAACTATATGTATTATTTCTTTTTTCTCTCTCTCTTTTTTTTTTTTGGGGGGGTATCAGAAGTCAAACTCATGACCTCACACTTGTCAGGCAGGCTCTATGCCTCTGAGCTATAACCCCCACCCTTCATTAAAATTCTTTGCATGAGCTACTTGTATATGCAATAAGTTGTTCATAAACATATATTTATATATATGTTTGTCTCTGTAATCCCTTTGGCAAACTACTTTTATTTTTCAAAGCTTTATAAAAATTTAAGTTCATGCATTTCATTAGTTCTAGTGACTAAAAGTAACTTAAATTTTATTGAGGAAAAGAAAGAATGAAAATAGAGCAAGAAATAGAAATGACCTGAGATATGGAGAGAAATAAAAGAAGAAACTAAGGAAGAAAAAAAAGAGAAATTTTTTATGAAAACATAATTAAAGAACACTTGGTGCCTGGTTTATCTTTGAATTTCAGTGGTGAATTTTATATAATTACTGGAACCTAGAACTTGAAATTAGATAAGCAGCTAGCCTACTTATTATTTATATCATATAAAATACATCTAAATAATATAACAATACTAAACATGTGGTGTTTCAAGGTAAATGTATGTTGATGTTTCTCCCTCAAATCCTAACCAAAATATTATATCCTTTTTATTCAAACTTTTTTACAATGGCTTTAATGGAAGTGAGTTAACTTTGTAAAAGCATATTGTGTCTGCATGTATGCAAATTATATCCATGAGACACTAACTTCAGGACTCACGCGAAGGCTATCAAAACAAAAGACACAACCATGAAAATTAAGAAATCTAGAGTTACAAATTCAACTTTTTAAACAAAATGCAAATGTATGATTAATAAATAATTTTTAAATATGCTGTTGATGAATACAAGAAATATTACTTAGAAAAAAACATAAAATTAACCAATAATTTACCTTTAAAATAATTTTACGTATTAAACACAGTATTTGAACTGTGATACAATCTTCAAATCGTACACATATTAACTCAGCAACACTATTGATTTGTGAAAATTCCTTTAAACAGGGAAACTAGTTTTTTTAACTTTTAAATTTAAATTTGACTATTAATTAGTTATTTTCATATCAATTTGCTTGAATGGGCTTTCTTAAGGTTAAGATGGTATTTGATCTTACTTATCTCTGAAATAGTTCACTCTCCCCACCATGAATGGCCTTCCGCTTTCAGAAGTTTTTGTCTGCAGATTGTCCTTCCTTGTAAGACCCTGAGGTCCATGTGAAGGACAGGCCTATATCTAGCCTTTGACAATGTATTACTCATCTACAGGAGAGGTCTCCTGGGTGCCTTAAGAGCTCTACTGAGGTCTAAAACCCTGTAGGAATTCCCAACTATTCTAGCAAAAAAATTTTAAACTTACTCTCTTCCTAAGGAATGTGAGAAAGAAGGTAGTGTACCTTAGACTTTGTATGTTTCAGAGTGTCTTTCTGTACTGCAGAGAAAAACAACTATCATTTTATCAGATATTGTGGA
Source organism: Dasyprocta punctata (assembly GCA_004363535.1). NCBI lineage: Eukaryota > Metazoa > Chordata > Mammalia > Rodentia > Dasyproctidae > Dasyprocta > Dasyprocta punctata. The sequence continues at coordinate 4,531 of RJWM01049281.1, forward strand.
TCTATTCCATTTTTACCTTATTGAATGAAAAATAAATGAAATACATAATATTAGCTATGCCAGATAAAACCAGCTGTTTACAGTTTTAGATGACTTGGCATATAAAGTAATTTAAAGAATTTTATTACAAATATGTACTTACATACTATCAACCCTCAAATATATAGAACCATTTCATGCAATTTTGGAACAAACCTACAAGGCCACTCCTAGGTAAAATAAAGAAGCTATATCTTTCTAAATTTAAAACAAATTACATTAACCTAATTTAGTACATGTTACTATATGTGTTTTCTCCTCTAAAGAATTTAATTAAAGACATTTTCTCATGGGAATACAAAAATATTTCCTAGAGTTTTAAAAAGCTGCTTTACAGTATATAGCTAGTAGAGTAAAATTTTAATATAAAGAATTAAACATATGCTCTGTGATTTTTTGAGTGTTTATATTTTGTATACCTGATAGTGTACTTTCATAAAAATGTTCAAGTTGATCTATTGAACCAAGGTATATTTATTTTCATATTTAACTGGTGTCAAATATCTTTTCAAAAATGTTGAATGAATCTGTATCCACAAAGGAGTAAGATTGTCTGCTTTGCCTTTCACATATGCTAATCTTTAGAATATTCTAACATGCTAGACAAAATATGTGCATTGCTCCTCATTTAATTTGTGTTATTATATTTATCAGTTATGATGGTACCTTTTGAAAGTACGTTGTTGGGCATTTCTCCATTTTACTTAAACTAGATGTTTATTTAAACCAGATGTTTTAAGACATTCAAACTAATTTTCTTTTGTCTTTTTCAGACAGAGTTTCTCTATGACACTCAGGCTGACCTTGAACTCACTTTGGAAACATCCTCAGCCTGTGCAAAGGAAGGCAAGAAAAAAGATTTGTGAAGGTTACACCAACCCTGGGTGGGGGGAGTCCCGTGTACAGTGTTGGGGAGAAAAGGAGGCTTGCTTTTTCCCCCTTTTTCACTCTGGTTGCTTTTCTCTGGCTGCTGCCTTGAAGTGTTGTCCCACTGCCATGCCACCCTGCCTTGGAACCAGCTGATTATAGTCTGAAACCTCCAAAAACTGAAAGCTAAATAAATCTTTCATTCCTTCGATTTTGGGTGTCAGGTGTTTTGAGGGAAAAGTAACTAAGACACTCCCTGTGTAATAATTTCTTTGAACAAATAAGAAAATTGTTACAAATATCTTTGGCTTACATTCCAGATATAGTCATAGTCATGTTAGGGCATCTGCTGCTACAAGTTAGGTTGACCATTTCATGAACAGGAATAGAACCAGTTTTGCATTTAGTAAAGACAAATTTGGCTGTCATATGTTGTTGGTTCAATTCCGAGATTATATTTAATTTTTATTTATCCTTAAAACTCCTGAAATGCTACATTTATTGATAAATTTTGCAATCTTACATAATATGGGCATTGCTCACATTTCTAAGCATAGATTACACATTAATACACAATTATTAATACATATTTTATAAGAAAGGGGTATTATTTTTAAGCAATGATATATTTATTTAATATCTTTGCTGCACTAGGCTTTGCTATATCTTATATATAAACAAAACAGTGATATTGACAATGACAAGTACTCTTTCTAGAGATGACCAAATTACATATTTAGACACCTTATCTAGATCTACCTTTAAATTTTGGGGATCATGCCTATGGAAATATCTTACTCAATTTTTCTTTCCCTCATGCAACCAGCCCTTTCTTTAAAGGTCAGTTGGCTATGCAACTTTGAGTAGAAAGGAATTTGCCTATTTCATTTAAATATAACCCATGATTTAATAAGGAGTTATGAAAGTGATGCATGAATGAACAAAAAAACCCCAATATGTACACCCCCAAAACTCCTACTGCTCCTTTGTAAATACTACTGTATTCTTATTGCTTCATTTTACAATTTTTACTAGCTTCAATTCCATAATACCAATACTACATGGATAGAGAACTTCAGGTTGAGTATAATCAGGAAAAAACATTGGTCTACCCACATTTTCAGTGACATAATTTTTAAACATTGTGTCTCCACAAGAGGAGAAAAATAAATAGTTTTCATCTGAGAAGGAATACTTTACCTGGAAAAGTTAGACCATATAAATTATAACTTGGAGTTTATTTCTGCAAGATATTTTGGTAGGTGGATACGTTACAGTTCTCTAGAGAAACAGAAACTATAGGATCAATATAAACATGAATAAAAGGTCTTTCATTAGATGCATTGGTTTACAAAACTATGGAGTTTTAAAAAAATCCTACAGCGTGAAACCTAAATCCTGTAAAATCAGCAAAGTCATTAGTTTATTCAATCTAAGTAGGGAGGCTTGGAAATTGTGGGATGAGTGATAAGCATAGGTCTGAATCAAAGAACCAGCATGTCAGGAGATCCTATCAGAGTAAGAGGAGAGGATGTCTCAGTAAACAGTGACGGCAAATTTATTCACCTTCAACTTGTTCATTCTACTCAGGTTCTCAGTGGATTGGCTGTTCTCCATATTTGGGCAATGGCTGGGCATAACCTGTTTTACAAAGTTTACCAAGTCAAAAGATAAACCAATCCCTCACAGATACACATAGGCGTATCATTTTACCAACTCTGGAGGCATCTTTAATCTAGTGAAGCTAATGATTAGAAAGTTGTAACAGAGGCAAATATAATCTGAACCATGAATTCCTCTTGGATACTAAATTGCCTATATAGCAATTACCTGACATAGCTCAAATAAATTCATCTACCTAAAGTTTAGTCTCTTCCGGGGTAGTATTGATTTGATATGAGGATTTGTATAATGTAAAAATGTTATGCTTAAATTGAAACCATAAGTGATAATATATATATATTTAATTTCCAAGCATGAGTCACTATCGGTACTGATGAAATCTCACTATTCGTAACTGAATGTATTATATTTTGTCTGCTCCTCAAGGTAAACGAATTTGTGGGTTTGCGTAGCCTGAAAAATCATGTCCACATTTTTATTTGAAACTACATAACCAGAAATGTCCTTCAACACATAGATATGTGCATTTGTTTGCATATTTTGTTTCATATCTGAAACATGTAATATGAATTGAAAAATAGTGGAACTCAAAGATCTGCCTGTGATTCAACAAACTTCTGAAAATTCCCAAAATATGTAAAATAAGAGTAATTCTAAAATGCAGGTAATACATTTTTAAAAACTGACTTTAAAGTGGGTAGACATGACATCAGAATTTAACAAGTAATTTCAAATGAAAAACATTCACTACTGGGCCATTGTGAAGCAGTTTTAGAAATCAGTAACTTTACACTTCAGATCAAAAAGAGAAGGAGGTTTCCCAGGAGATCACTATCATCGAGAGAGTTGCAAGAGTAATAAGGAAGCCAAAGCAACTCACAAGTATTCCTGACTTTGCACAACGAGAGAGCTTTCCTTGTGCTACTTTTTAGCAAAGCTCTGCCTTGAGATGCCAAGTGAGGGAGAGAACTTGGCTTACTTGTATCTGAAACGGGACTAACATCAAAGAACTTTGCATAAATTAGTGAGTACAAAAACTTTATCTCATTATGTAAGAAGTCATAGGGGCTTACAGGATGTTTATTTCTGTGAAACCATCCTTATTTGTTTTTCTCAAGGACCTTAGATATTTGGGCAAATAATGTGAACCAGATAAGGAAGGAAGATTACCATATCGCTTAAATTGAGAAACAAAATTACTCTTGCCAATTAAAATGTGACCAAGATGCTTGAACTTATTCCTGAGCATTAACGCTTTGGGAATCAAAGAGTATACATTCTAAAAATACTTATAAAAATAAATTAAAAATGGGAAAATGTTTACAAAAATAAATAAAGACTTTTTAAAAAATCCATGAATGAGAAAAAAGCATGAGAAAGAAATTTGGCAAAAGTTCCTTAAGCAGAAAGGGTAGGATGATTCAATTCAAGAAGGTGCTCTTACCAAACAGAGATTATGCTAGACAGTATTTTCTGTCCTTACAACAAAACTCAATATTTAAAAAGTTGGTAACAGAGCTTCTGAGGCTCATACCTATTTTCCGAAGATGGAATACACAAATATATTAAGCCTTTATTATTTCTTCTGAAAGTCTCATCCCATTAGATATAGATTGACATTTTGAAAAAATTGAATAACCTGCCAAATGAAAGTAGAAAGAAGAAGACAGAATACTTCTGTTTTTCACCCTGAATAACAGGTAATGAAAAAATCAAATGAAAAAATTCTGTTCTTGTTTTCCTGTAAGACTTTCCCCTGACCAAAAATTAGTCTAATGTATGATTTGAATAGGAACAGCTAGGAAACACTCAGGCCACTTCAGCTAGAGCTTGTGTGCCTCAGACAAGAAATTAAATTTTGATTGTATAGCTCCACAAGACCAGATACCAGTAGATTTGAAATTAATAGCTGAGGAGAGGTGAACAATTAAAATGATTAATGTGTACAGCATGTATACAACATTGATGAAGATAACTGCACAGAGGTATGAAGTTATGCAATTATCAACTTAGCTTTTTAAATGCAGGACATGATAACAGGTGGATAAGAAAAAAATGTGTATTGTACTCTCTGTGGCAGAAGACCAAGTATATTTCAAGCTGATTTTATCTGAATGAATGAGTTTGATAACACAGAGCTTGAGAATGCCCTTGTGTCCCATATGTTGTACATTATCCTGAAATGTTTGGCAGACTCCTCACTTCTACGATGAAAGCAGTTTATTGAATCAGTTTACAGCTTTGTTATGATAATAAACATAATTTCAGTCAGGCAGATAGAAAAAAATAACATTTAATGTATGAGTGAACAAATAATATTTTTATTGAATTAAATCAATATAATTGGTATCACATATTTTATTAGAAAGTACTTATTAATGCACACATTCATTTATAATGTTTAAAGTAGATTTGTAATCTATCACTAGATATTATTAATTTATATTAATATTATTTAGTCCTGCTATAAAAAAGATCACATGGATGTAATTTTTAAAGAAGTAATAGACACACAATTCAGTATTTAATATTTTCTAATTATAAGGAAACTAGATTCAATTTTAAATAAAAAACATAGTTACATTCAACAATAAATAAAATCTATGGTAAAAGTTCATTTAAAACTCCACGTATCACAAAGTAATATTTTAAAGTACAACAAAAATTTTAAAAAATTAAATGAAAACTATATCAAAAATACCATTTTGCAAGCCAATACTGATGATTAACTTCATTACATTAAACAATTCAAAACTTTAATATAAAATTGACAAAAGTTCCCACATGTTTAATTGTAATTCATGTGCTTATTACATGCAGAAAATTTGGAATATTAAAAGCTGTCCATAAGCTATTTTATATGTTTCATTATAAACCAAGGTAGCAAGAAACACACTGGTCACGATCTACTATTTTAACTGCAGTTATTGATGTTAATTTGAATTCATTTTACAGTGGTTCCCTCTTACCTTTATGAAATACATTCTAAATAACACAGTATTGAATCCCATGGGTACTGTGGGTAGTGTTTTTACCCTATATAGAAATAGCTGTGATCAATTAAATCTTTTTTCCATTTTCACCAAGCACTTACATGGTAGTTTGGTGGTACCATTTGGAGTTTTATGAGTAAGAGTAAAAACTGCATAGATTCTTTTTATTTCTCACACTTTCTTGCATAGAAAGTTTATTCTTTCCATAGACCTTAGGAATTTCCACCAAAGACTTTTAAAACATTTCTTGATTGCATAAAAAGTTTTTCACATTTAGACACTTGTTCATTTTCTTTAGCTTATCCAAGTTAGCAATGTTGCCATTCTGGCACCAGGGCCATTATTAGGTGAAATAATTACATGAACATGGCAGTGCTAAGCCACAGAAGTGGATCTGAGAACTCAGGCAATGCATGAATTACTAAAGGACATGTGTGCAACATAAACAGGAGAAATTAAAGGGTCACTGATTTTTGGGGGGCCAATAGGGCAGAATGGCATGGAATACAAGGTTACAAATGGCAAGTATCTCAAATTTGTGAATTGTTTTCTCTAAAATTATTTCTTCAGTATGTGCAAATCACACTTGTCATGAAAAACTGAAACTGGGAAAAGCAAAACTGTGGGAAAGTGATGGTGCAGTATTTACAGGCACAATATTTAGTTTCATTTTTCATCTTCAAAATCACTATGTTGGTTAGATGACTTAGGTAAACTAAATTTTAAGTTTTAAGATTTTGTATTGCTATCAATAGCTTACAATATTCAGGGATATTGATAAAGAAACTTTTGCTACTTAGTGTAGAAGCTCAATTAATATATATTGGAAAACTAATTTTATATTAAAAACCTATCATTGTCAGTTTAAAGTGAGAAACATGATGAATAGTCAAACTGAAAGTGCAAGTCAAATATAAACACCAATTTTTTTTTTAATTTTAGGAAATTCATGCTTTTCTGACATCATGCTCCTTGTCAACAGCACAAACTGCATCTTCTCCAGCTTCCTGGTCACAGGTATTCCGGGACTGGAGGCTGCACACATCGGGATCTCCACACCCTTCTGTGCCATGTTCCTCCTGACCTTAGTGGGCACGTGACCATCATGACAGTTGTCTGGAGG
>RJWM01049282.1:0-11178 GCA_004363535.1 Dasyprocta punctata
AAAAAAAAAAGAGTCTATTGTAAGGATGAAAATGTAGATAAAATGTAAAGGAAACTATGTTTAGGCTTCATTGAGAAACAGAAATTTTAAACAGTGAGCAACTAATGAAAGAAAGCAGGTCTCTTTCTATACCTCCCTACTTACATCTATCTATCTATCTATCTATTTATCTATCTATCTATCTATCTTTCTATCTTTCTATCTTCTGTCTATATCTGCATATTGTTAAGTTAAATTTAGTTACAGAGAGAGTGACTCTCCAAAGCAAAGAATTTATTAAAAGATATGAGGAGGCTACAGTCTGGGATACCTGTACTATGAGAATGATAAATGTGTCTGAAGAGGTATAGGAGAGGGAAAGCTTTTAAAAAGAGGAAGAAGGAGGGCACAGGGTGAGAGAGGCAGAGAGAGAGACACACACATACATAGAAAGGGAAAGAGAGATTCATGAAATATCCATGTGATTTATCTATTTTGGAGCACAGATCATTGGTTAAGAGACTTATTCTGTGTTGATGTTAGCTTATTCATAGATAGCAATTATTAAGTGAACATCCTTTTTCAAGTGGCTTATCTGGAAATTTTAGTCTTAGAAAGTCTGTATGTTTTGTATTACTGGTGTAAATGTGTATAAGGGGGCTGCCTTGGTGGCCTCTTGGCTGTATTTTAGTTAAGTTTTACATAGATAATTCTATTTTGATAAATAACACTCTCACTCTATCTATACATCTATCTAGAATTGAACTGTCATCTCAAAATTTGTTCTACCATCTCAGTGTCATTAATATCTTTCTCACCTGACTCACTTCTGGAAGACTTCAAAAGGTCTTAGCCAGCCTAGTACAGCACAGACCTTTAACATTACTTCCTAGCCTAATAATGCAATTCATAATTCCTGAGTGAGTGGTTTAGTTGATAAAGCCCACATTTTTCATCCAGGTCTATGGTAGGTCTTCACTAAGTTGAAGGCAGGGCGCACTGTCATACAGTACAAGCTCAAAGCCATTTTCATCAGAAAAGAATAGAGATTGAGCACCCAGTAAAATATATCTCTTGTAAGTAGGCACCTTAACCATAAAAGCCCCAAACCAGAAACATCTTTTTTTTTTCATCCCTGTCTTCTACCTATTCTTATACCGTATCTGTCTTCTTCATATCCCCTATCTTCATGAATGACATCACCATTCATCAGGTTATCGACTCACAAGGATAGGATACATGATTGATTTCTGTATCAACTTCATATCCAATCATTTCTTGAATGCTGATGATTTGTTGATTTTATGGCTTATGTGCAACTCATATATTTTTTAAAAAAGAATAAAGCAGGGCATGGTAGTGCACACCTTTAATCGGAGCAATCGGGAGGCTGAGGTAGGAGGAGCGTTGTGAGTTCGAGGCCAGTTTGGGCTACAACGCGAGTGCAAGGCCGGTCTGAGCTACACAGTGCAACCCTCCCTCGAAAAACCAGGGCTGGGAGTTTGGTTCAGCAGCTCATGCGCCTGTCAGGCAGGAGCGAGGTTGTGAGTTCAATCCCCGGTGCCAGGGAAAAAAAAAAAAAGAATAAATATTTAGTCCAGTGTTCCTATTTTTTAGGTCAAAAAGCAGAGGCTAAGAATGGTTGGAAAACCTACTGAAAGAGGCATAAATAGTAAAAACCTAAATAGTAAAATCCAGAACTGAGTTTTTATTCTGGGCACTTTGATCCTGTAAATGCCACTACAACTGCAGTAGGATATTTGTAGCCAGGAATATAGGGAAAACTGGACTTGCTCTAGTTATTTTATTTATAATGCCATTCCTGTAGTGCCTAAGTCACTAATTCCTATTTTTATCAACTTTAAGGGAGACAGTAGACAGTGACAAACAAATGATAGTGTCTTTCACATGGGTGATTTCTTTCCTCCATTTCTTTCTCCAACCAAAATTCCTTCACACCTGTTGCCCATAGTGCTTGAATAGGCTGCTCAGACTTCTATACATTTAGAGGCATTGAAAATATGTATTTATATATATATATATATATATATATATATAATACTTTCTTAGCAAATTTAAGGTTACTACACCTCAGCATAACACATGGAGAAACTAAGTGACACAATTTGTAAATCTTTTAGTACTTTGAAAAACTTTTGTGGATAGGACAGAGAATTCAACCTATTCCTTTCATCCAAAATATCAGTTTGCCTCTTTCAGTTGATATTTTTTCATATTCAACTAGAGTTCTAGTGCAAATTTGATTAATCATTGTCTCTCTTCCTCAAAATATTTAGTCTCTGTAAATATTTGTTCATGCTATTTGACCCAGTGTTTATGTGTCTGCTTGTATAACAGATGTTTGAGCAAGAAAGAGTATAAAATGTATCACTAGAGTAGGACTTGTTAATTGAACTTGATTAATAAGTATATAATTTTGACATCTTTGTTCTTATGACATGAATAGCCAAAGCTATGATTGATTTAATGTTGGTTTTTCATATACAAATCAATTAATTATTTTATAATGACTCATTTCCTTATTCACTTTATGGCAACATTTTTAAAGACACAGATGGGATTGTGTACTACGAAATGTTTCCCATTCAATATTATAGGCCCTTTATTCACAATCTCTATTACTTATTTTCTGGACACAATATAATGCCTCATTGACTCTTATTTTACTATGCCTTTTATTGATACATTTTAGATACACAAAATGATAGTCATCATAATGAATTTGTAATATATCATGCTTCTTTTTTCCCATTACCCTACCCTCCCTTCAACCTCTGTTCCCCTCATTATTTACAAGTTTGCTTCTATTTTTTTCTATTCCCTTTTCTTCTTCCTTCCTTCCTTTCTCCTTCCTCTATGTTGTTCCCCATCCCATTTGAACATTTTCTTCCTATTCCCCAATATCTGTTATACATTTTGGCTCTTCATTACAGTTTCAGTTTCTCACACCATAGAAACAATGTCAAAGTTAAACATTTGGGTCTGATTTATTTCACTTAAGAGTATGGTGTTAGGTGCATCTATTCATCTAGAAATGTCTCAGACTTTTTCTTCTTATGGCAGAGTAGTAACTTACATCTTTGTTATCCATTCATCAGTTGATGGACATTTGAACTGTTTCCAAGACTGAGCTATTATGAACTGCCTGTATAAGCATGAGTGTGCATATATTGCCACGGTATGATGCTTTTAACTGCTTTGGGAAGATACAAAGAATGACTACAGGCATGTGCCACCACATCCAGCTATGGTTGGGTTAAACAGAGCTTCTAATTTTAGTTTCCTTGAGGAATCTCCATACTGATTTCCGCTGTGGTTGAATCAGTCTACATTCCCAACAACAGTATAGAAGGGTTATGTTTTCCTCACCAGCTCTGCTGCATTTACTATTATTGATTTCTTGGTAATAATCATTCTTTCTATGGTTAGATGGAATTGCAGCATTGCTTTAATTTGCATCTCTTGAATGGCCAGTAATGCTGAACATTTTTTCATATATTTATTTGCTGTTTGTAATTTGTCATCTGAGAAGTGTCTATTCATTTCAGATGCCCATTTTTGAATTGGATCTTTAAATTTGGGGAATGTCCCATTCTTTGAGTATTCTAGATGCTTTTATTATTTCACCACTTTAATGCTTTCAAAACTTAGCCTTTTATCATATATTTTTTAATAATTTTGTTAGGTCCAATAGCAAGTTATTCTGTATGGACATAGTTAGATAAATTTTTTCACTCAGACTTCTAGAGCCCCTCTCATAGTGAGAGCATATGATTAGAATTCAATAAATGTTACTTAAATGAAATATTGAATCCTATGTTTACTTTTGTTTAATATTTTAAATGTATTTCTTTTCCCAAAAGTTTTAGATTTAACTTACAAGATTATCTTTAATACATTTGCCAACAGACTCATGGTAAAAACAAGAAAACTTGCTGACTTTAAGAATTCCATATATTTTAAATGCATTATAAAAATAGAAATTTTAAAGAATATTTTTTGTATCAACTACACATAAAACTTCAAACAACTTTTGTGTTGGATTCTTGTCTTTCTAGGAAAAAAAGTGCTTTAAATCCTTTGTAAATATCTTCAGTTGTTTCCTTCATAAAAGGAATCTTGCTTCTGTTAGTGTTGACTTTGCACTGGCTAAATTATATCAAAATTAAAAACACCATTGTTAAGCTCAATCTTCAGATTACAACAAATTTTAGTGTATTATAATAAGTCAAAAGATAATAATGACTTCCACCAGACTGGTAGACACAGAAAGGACAAGGAAATGATTTTATTGGCATAATTTTGAAATAAAGACAAATGCATTAGCTGGTAAAATTGATGTGAGATGTGAGAAAACAGGAATAAATGATTCATATAAGGTTTTTAATGTGTGTAACTGGAAGAAAAGAAATTACACTCACTGACTTTTGGGAAACTTCAGAAGGTGCTGATTTTTTGCATGCTATTGTTTCATTGCCTATGAAATATGTTCAAATGCCAATTGAGTAGATACTTCTGGGGCCCAGGAGAAAGACACAGACTATGGAAGCAAGCAAAATACAGGAATGGTAGGTAAAATCATTGTAAAAGAGGTTCTACGTTTTAACAGAACAAAACCTGAAGATCATGAAATGAAATTTGAGATGTATCAATCCCTGGAAAATAAAGAGTTAAGAAATCGTTAGCAAAGAACACTGAGAACGTAGAAAAGCATTGCTAATAAAGGACCATATTTCAGAAGCAAAGGTTTCAATTTCTGCTGATAAGACAAGATAGTGGTAATGCAATAGAGAGTAAAAGTTTTATAATACAATGTTTTTAAGCAGTCAGCTTGTCTAAATATGAGAGAATGAGATTTATTTAAGAGTCCATTATACAAGCACATATAGTTACAGAACTGAAATCAGTGTTTGCAAAGAGACGCAGGCATGTTAATGGGCACGGCAGTGGGAAATGTTGGAACATTCTCTTTTGTTCATTAATGGATTTTCAAGAAAATATTCTATTACCTTCAAATGAATGGAAGTGTGGTTCAGAGGTCTGCGTAGAAAGGAGAAAGTGAAATAGGTGTCTATGTACAAGGGGACACCAGTAGAAAAAGGAAATACTGCATGAGATTTCTGGTAGTTTAAGGGTGTGCTTGATGTCAGTTTCAGTGAACTCCGGAGGAGACCAGGTAGGTTGTCTTTCTCCATGCTGGTTTGGCTGTGAGTGTATAGCAGGGAAAAAGCAAAAAGTTGGATTAAATATTATCAAGACTGGTCCAGGTGAGTGTGGAAGTGAGAACAAAGATAGAGTTCAGATTTCCCACAAGAAAAGAATTAAAATGACAGATTATAGAATCTAAAACCAGAAGAAAAAGATGTAAAGGCCTGATGAAGATGGAAGAAAAATATCAAGTGGGAAAGGGACCCAGGGATAGCAGGAGGGGGAGGGAGAGGAAGCTAAGGGGATATAAAAACAATTCAGCTGTGTTATGTACATGTACCAACTCCCCAAAGTGAATGTAGTCATTATAACTGCAAACATGCACTAAAAAAGTAATAATTAAAATAGAATTTAACCAAAGAAATAAAGGGAGGCTTTTCTACCTGTTATGGTTTATACATTGTGTCAATTTGAGAAGTCTGGAAGCTTAATTAGGTAACTCAGCAGCTCTACATCCTGGGGTATAAAGCACAAGCAGTTACCTGTTCATTGTGTCGATTTGAGAAGGTCAGAGGTTTAACTGAGAGACTCAGCAGGGAGCCAGGGTTCTTACTTTATAAACATCCTCATCCTGTGCAAAGCAGGGCAAGGATATTTGTGAAGCTATACCCAACCTGGAGGAAGGGGGTGGTCTGTGTACTATATAAGGGAAGAGAAGAGCCTTGCTCTTGCCCCTTTTACTCTGGCTGCTTTTTGCTTGGTTGCTGCCTTGAAGTGTTGCCCCTGTGTCATGACACCCTGCCTTGGAGCCAGCTGATTATGAACTGAAACCTCCAAAAACTGTAAGTTAAATAAACCTTTCCTTCCCTAATTTTAGGTGTCAGGTGTTCTGTCTCAGCAATGAGGGAAAAGTAACCAAGACACTACCCTTCCGGGGAGAGATAATAGTATATCTTTGAGATGAGTGGGCACTTGCTAATGAAAAGAAGGAGGGTGCACATGAGTAGTTATGATTGAGGGAGAAAGAATGGATGTAAGAGAAAAGAAGGGTAACCGACCAGCCTGCACCTGTCCTTCTGCCTTAAATCAAGATGGGGTAGAGATAAGGGAATGCTCAGAGCACTGTGTATATAATTAAGAATCCTGAGTTTCTCATGCTATGGGCATAAATACAACAAAGAATAAAATTTGTCTTAATCAATAAAGAGTGGGTAAGAGATGAAGCGAATCCAGACTTTTTATCTGGAAGGAACATTCTCAAACAGAAAATTAATAAAATGAGTACAGTGGAGTAAAGAAGTGTGAATGGTGGGCTGTCCCGTAAATGTCGAAGATATTGCTCATATAATAAGGGTAAATAGAACATTTGAAATGTTTTAAGTGAAAGAAAAATGGAATGATTTTTACGTTTTTGAAATAACATGTCTGCCTCTGAACACACATGTACATATTTTCTTGTTCTACTTTCAGGTTTTGATTTTTATTTTCTCATTCTTGAACTTTCAAACCATTTGTGCAAGTAAGATACTAATACTGAATTTATCTCGATTTATCCTCAAAATTCTTAGCATTAAGAACTATACTATAAGCATTTTTATATATTAAAATCTTGTACTGCTCAAAATCTTTCAGCATCTGTCTCCTATGTGCATATCAAGTAAACTCTACTGAATTTTAATCCAAACCTCTAGATCATGTAACTGTAAAAAAATAAATTTGTTGTTTAAGCCACAAAATCTGTGACTCTGTCATGGTTGTTCTAAAAAACTGATATAATGCTATGCCATCATCTTTTTTATTTTTCTGTGTTCTGTTTCCTGTTTCAGATGTTGCAACTCTTGAATTAGTTTCCTTATCTTTTATCTGTTATTTCTCATCTAATTATATTTTTTGCTATGTCTACATCTGTCATTGCAATATTTTTGTACCATCATACTCCAGTATTTCTATTGAAAAAAAATTTTATACTGCCATTGTCCGTATAGCTTTGCTATTTCTTTTCTCTTTTTGCAGAGGGTGAGTGCTAGAAAATTATTCTAAGGCCACATTTATGCTAAGCACACTCTATGCTACTGAGCACCCCTAATACTTTACTTTCTGTTCATTTTTTACTATTGATGTTTCACTAATATTAGTTCTTCATTTGTGTTATTTAATATATTGACTATATGTTTTAAAAGGATTTTCCTGCTTCGTGAATTGCCTCTTCTTTTGGTTACCTTTTTGTGCACCATTCTATATTTCCCTTGTTGGAAACTTTTCTCAAATATCAAATAAACTTTATTTGTGTTCACAGTACTAAAGAGTAATACAGTACAAAACAAACAGAAGATCTCTATGCCAACCAGTGCACTTCACTTTACAGAGTGGTATGCAGTGGTAAAACCATTTTGGAAAGATCAACAAATGCTGACTTTTGGCCTTATCTCCACAGTTGCTCAGAAATTTGAGGGAAAATTTGTTCAGTTTTTTGCAGAAATGGGTATACCTGATGCTAGCGCACTTAGAACCAAGAAAAGCAAATAGTTTAAAGTTTTCATGTTTCAGCATGTAAGTTTTCATTAACACCTTTTTTCCTGGTCTTTCATGGGACTAATGTTAACAAGACTAGTAATTACTTAATAAGTTCCAGCTCCCATAAATTTAGTACCTTCTTATAAAAAACATCCTTACTTCTCTAGGTTTTAATCTTTTGATAAACCATTGAGTTTCACAACCTCTCTGGTTTCAACTTACTACTCCTAAGACTGCCTGGTTTCCTAATGCTGAATTTTCTTTCTTTTCATAGAAACCTACTACTTCTCCCTTCTCAAATCTTTCCATATTCTCAACACTTGCAGAACCTTCCTTTCTCCATTTCTCTTATCTTTTTCTAGTGTATTTATAGGATGCAATTCCCTCATTCTCCCTTTAGTGTTGTTTTTTGAAATAGCAGAGAAATACATATTTGTTCAGTTCTCTGTGTTTAGGGAGAAATGATCGTGAATCCTTAGGGAAAGAACTCTGAAACTATGTTGAGTGAAAAAGTGTTTTTGATTTACTATTATGTCAAAATAAGTAGTTTTACTCTATTTCAATTTCCTTTGAATTAAATAAATGAAAAATTTCAAATTGACATATTCCCATGTATTGTATTTAGGATGTCTCATTGACATTTTAATTAGCTTATGATGTGAAGAAGTTATTGAATTTGATAAAAGATAAATTTTTTTTGATACTGGGGATCAAACTCACAACGTTGCACTTGCCAGGCAGGTGCTTGTGCTGCTGAGCTAAATCTGTAACTGATGAAAGATAAATTTTAATATTAAAAGCTTACATCAAGGCAAAACATTCAGGAAAATAAATCATACAAATATATTTATTATATATTGATTAATTTTATACAGTTAATCAATAAAGTAATTTAAAAGTCCTTAAATTCACACTCCTTAAGCCAAAGGTTTAATATTTGCTATTTAGTAGATGGCTAAACTTAATGATTTTTGTGTTATGCCGTCACTTCATCTAGGGAGTCAGTCTGTGAGAAGTTATAAGAAATAGATTGAATTATGTAGTGGTTTTCTGGAATTTATGAATACAGTGAAAATGATATATAACCTTACAACACTGATACAACACTTGATTGATGCAACATTTTAGCTTTAAACAGAATAGAGATACAATATGTAAGATAATTAAAAGAAGAAACAGAAACAGCATTCTGCATTCAGAATGCAGTAGCTCATGTAGAGAACAGATTGAATGAATTCACAGAAAAATAACTTGATGGCAAATTAGAGCCATTTTCATTCATAAAAACCATTAGCAAACTATATATATATATATAATTTTATTTTATTTTATTTTTTTTTTTTGCAGCACCAGGGTTTGAACTCACAACTTTGTGCCTGCCAGGTGCTTAAGCCAGGAAGGCACTTAAGCCACTGAGTCAAACTCCCAACCCTGCAAACTGTATTTTTTCATAGGAAGGAAATTTACTTTTAACACAATCTTAGTGGGCAGAATTCTAAATGCTGCAGGATTTGTCTAACATTTAGAAACAAATTCACATACACATAACATTATTATCACCTTGCAATGTATGACATGTTCTGTGATATTAGTAACTGTTCAATGTGTTGCTCCTCACTAGCAAGATGCTGTGTAAAACTGTACTGAACCCTGGGTTCCCATAAACATTACCATCAATCCTTGTCCTTGCACCTATCTTTTGACTCAAATTTTGTCTCTCATTTTCAGCCTACATCTTCAGTATATTCTATTTAGCAAAGAATGAGAAGCATATTTTAGTGGAAAATACATTCATCTCCTAAAAACTGAAGTATTATCTGTGCTTTTTTACTTATGACCATTTGCTGAATTCTCATTTATCAAAGCAATAAATTAGAACAATCACACATTTCCCACCAAAATAATGGGAAGAAAAGCACCGTTTATTTTTTTTTCAAATCTGAAAATCTGAGGTTGAACCTTGACCATACTCATGTGTGTTTCTCCACCTCTAGCACTCTCAGCTCCTTCCTTTCTAGAAAAAGTTTGCTGGGGAGTCCAATTAGATAGTGTCTGATATACAGTCTTTTCAACTACAAAATTCTATGTTTGTTCTTATTACTGAAATAGAAAAGCATTTTGATGAATAATTATTTTTAATAAAGATTAGGGTACATTAAAAGATTTGTAACAAGCAAAAATACAAATCTATTGTTACAAAAAATCAGAAGAATGATATCTTCTGTGGCCATGAGACTAGGGATTACTGAAAAGAGGCATGGCAAAACATTTTAGAGTGATCTTAATGTTGTGTGTCTTGAAATACATAGTTCTGGTTGTGTAAATGTGTTCATGTGTCAGAACTCAATGATGAACTTTAAGATCTGTTTATTCCATTATATATAGTTTTAAACTTTAACCTCAGAGAATGCAAGAACAAAAATACACACTGTCCTCTGGTTCATGAAAAGTTTGATTCTGAATATACAGTGTTAGGTTCTAACTCCGATTATACAAAGAGAGCTTTGGATAATGTGTTTGTCTACTCAAGAATACCTTAAGGTTTAGGTAGAAAATGTACAAAAACATCTCAAACTAAGACCCTGAGTAGCCTGAGGCCTCACTGAGCTTCGAATTCATTATTTTGTTCCACCACCTGTAAGTAAAGCCACAGATCCACAGTCAACTGTTTCACAACAAGGATGTCATACTGAAGGGTGCAGAGCTGAAATGCAGTGGAAGGTGCAATTTTGAAATACATCCAGGAATAAGATAGATTAATGGATAAAGAATGGGTAGAATAATAAAGAACTGACGAAGCAGGTGTAATAAAATGCTTCCTGTTAAGCTTATGTTGACTATATTAGTATCCACAGTAAAATTCAACTTTTCCATGTCTTAAGATCGTCATATTAAATATTAGAAAGAAAATGACAAAGAATGAAAATAAAAACATAGCATCACAGAAGGTATACTTTGTCATCAGAATTCTTTCAAGGTAATGAATTGATCTAGGTACCTCCAATTATGTAACACAAAAAAATTATCTATTTTCGCTGTCTCCATCCAAATGCAGAAAAGCAATCCAGAAAGAGGAAATAATAAAAGGGGAGAAGTAAATAAATTTGAAAGCAAGTGAGATCAAGACATTTCAAAATCAGGGAGTCCTGCAAAATGGCCGACCTGATGACTCCACCGTAGGGAGGCTCCCTGGAATATACCTCCCAAATGCTGGAATACAAAATAATACAATAACAGAAAGAAGGAAAGGGGAGGGAGATGGATCCTCTGGACCTAAGAGGAATCTAGGATGAGAACTGTAGCCCTCGGAAAGAGTAAAAAAAAAAAGAAGTAAACAAACAAAGGTGGCGGAACCTCTGACCGGAGCCCAATCCAACCAACGTGGACTCAAACTGGGAAGGTGCGATTAAAGTGTTTGAGATGCGCGACTGAACTTCTGTGGCTAAAGCGGAAACCGCGGAGGCAGCTATCGATCGTGGAAAGAGGTGGTCGTGAGCTGGTGAGTGAGTAAACTCG
>RJWM01049283.1:0-11178 GCA_004363535.1 Dasyprocta punctata
TTACATGTCTATATCTGTCAATATCCCCAACCCCTAGGAAGGTAACGATATGCAATATTGTAACTACTGCCAAACTTCAACCACCTCAGTGTGTAAACCTACAATGTTATCGTATCAGATCTGTTGTTGTTGTTTGTCTGTCTTTTTTGACTTTTATTTCTAGCTTCTGTATCTATTTTCTCTTAAATAAAAAAAAAATACATGTGAGTCAAGCCATGTATAAAATGAAAAAGATTCCTTCTCTCCAGCAGCAAAACTGTCAATATTTTGTTATGTATTGTTCAAGAACTTTTCTAATCCTACGCAAGCACATATATATGTATATATATATATATATATATATACATATATACATATATATACATAAATTCTTTTGTAAATCTAAACTTATATTCTAAATGAACTAAATTGTATTAAGGGAATGATATATTATAAAAGTACTATAAAGAGAACCACTACCTCCAAATTAAAACTTTTCTTTAGATTTTATGTGGATTGACATACAACAGAGAATATATTCATATCAAGAATATATTCTAATAATTTGCATAAGCCATAATTCAGTGTGTAGTAAGAACCTGTGAAGTTGTCTGGCCAAAGGGACATTCTTCTGTTAGAAAGATTTTTACATTCTTTTCTTCTAGATGCAACTTGAAATCCAGAAAAGAGGTTTCCTTCTTCATACAATGGGACACTTACAAGAGATACAAAACACTTACTGAGCTTCCAGGGCCTTTGTGAGGGACTTAGAGAATGGCTTCTTTACAACCCAGTGACTTAATCTCCTTCCTCCTTCCAAATCAGCCCACGTTGACCTCCCACTTAAATGTTCCAGGGGTAGCTCTCTCCAGAATGCATATCCCTTTCTTTGGTAGATACAAGAAGCAAGACCAAGGAGTTCAGTGTGGAAGGACTCCTGGGCAAATCTGCTGAAGAAAGCTGGCTTTAGAGCAGTCCAGGTCAAAAGTTATATCATGTCTGTGTGGCTTTCCATGGTCCCTGAAGATCAACTCTTCCAATTCCCTTGACCACAATCCTTTATTTAATCAAGAAGTGCACTTTGCTGCACCACATGCCTTTTTCCTGTGGCTCCTGGCCTCCGGTTTTTGTGTTTTGATAGAATTTTGGTTCACGTCTCACTAACAGAAATGAAAGCTTGTTACATGAGAGAACACTGCTCCATGAAACTGGGAACTAAGCCCGCCATGCTGAAGTTGGCGGGTTACTTTTGAAGTGTTGGCAAAGTCATACAACAAAGGACTCTCGTGAAAGAGTAACTTTCAGCATTTATGTTTGGCAGACCATTTTTTAAAAGCCTAAAACTCAAGTATTTGTGCAGGCTTCTCACTTGGCTTCCTGACTTTTTGGTAAGCCCTGATGGCCAGGACAGCTCCCAGGGCAAAAACCCCAATGCCCAGGCATGCAAAGACCCCAGCACCTATATCACCACCATGGAAACCACAGCTGAATCCACAGTACCCTTTGCTCTGGTACAGCGCCTCCCTCTCTTGACACACAGGGGAGGCATAGGCAGCAGAGAGATGGTGGAAGAAGAAGTACATGGCTGGGATGTAGGCTCCAGCAATGACCACATCCAACAAACCCTCGATCAGAAGCCATGGTGGACAGTGATAACAGACCGGAAGGACTCTGTTATGGTTTATACATCGTGTCAACTTGAGAAGTCTAGAAGCTTAATTAAGCAACTCAGCAGCCCTGCATCCTGGGGTATAGAGGACAAGCAGTTACCTGTTCATTGTATCAATTTGAGAAGGTCAGAAGTTTAACTGAGAGACTCAGTAGGGAGCCAGGGTTCTTACTTTGTAAATATCTTCATCCTGTGCAAAGGAGGGCAAGGAGATATGTGAATGCTACAGCCCCCCCCCCCGGGGGGTCCTGTGTACAATGTAAGGAAGTAAAAGAGGCTTACTCTTGCCCCCTTTTAGTCTGCCTGTTTTTGCTCAGCTGCTGCCTGGAAGTGTTGACCCAGTGCCATTCCACCCTTGGAAACAGCTGATTATGGACTGAAACCTTCAAGAACTGTAAGCTAAATAAACCTTTTCTTCCCTAATTTTGGGTGTCAGGTATTTTGTCTCGGCAATGAGTGAAAAGTAACCAAGACAGACACCCATGACAATAAGGGGGCAGGAGAAGGCCATGAGGGCTCCACTGTAGGCCACTGCCAAAGTGACCATGGGCAGCTTGAGCTGGTAGAACTGAACATCCAGCTACTTGGCTTTCTCCCCATCAGCACCATCGAAGCCACTGTATGCCCCTCCATATTGGTAGTAGTAAATGCCCCTCAGGCTGGTGATGCCTGTGTAGCCCCCTGTGGAACTGTAAGACACAGAGTTGCAGACCAAGATCAGTAAGTTCAGCAGAATCTCCAGCCTCTGGCAGCAGGCTGCAAAGAGAGAGTGAGTTACCACTTCACAAGGTGATTTTTGTCATGCCTGAACCAGGCAAGACCTTCTCAGTAAACAGACCATTCTCAGAAAACAACAGGACAGCACTAAATGGGTCATGCTACCCTCAGCAAACAGACTAGATGGCCATGAAGAAAATTTAAGAGTGGACATACAATTTCCCCAGTGCCACAAAATCCATTATTATTTACACACCTGGACTGACTATCCTTGGAACTTTGACCCCAAACATTTCATCCAGATTCCTTGGGATTATAACCCTATTTAAGCTTAGTTTCTCCTGCACCCCGCTACTGAAATAATTCATGAGCTCAGTCTGTCTGGACCCAGACAAAATGAATCCAGTCTTTTGCTCACATAAGCCTGTGTTTTGGGGCAGTTTTTAATGCACCGTAGATAACACTTTGATGCCAAAACCAGGGTAGGGTAATTTCTCCTCAGAGGGTCTTACCCCTGGCTCAAGCCACCCAGTGAGACTTGTTCCAGTGCTTGCTATGGTACTTCAGGAAGATCCTGCTACTCCAAGTTGTTTCAGAAATGGTAAGATCTCTCTCTCTCCCCTCTCTATGCTTTTAAGATTCTCTTTGCCTTTAAGATTCTCCCCATCCCCTGCCACTGCCACTGCAGCTGCTCCTTAGTTTTGTACCTTTAACATTGTTTTCTCCTTTAAGGCCTTCTCCCTCTCTACTGCTATGGCCTGCTCTCTCCCCTCACTCCCTCGGACAAAGAGAGGCTCACCCTACTTTCCATGCTTTTTAAATCCAGTGTTTGTAACAGGAATTCCCTATGAGAAGAAATGTCTTCCCTTGGTGTTTGGCTAACTGCAGTGATGGCTGCCTTGGTCACTCACCCATGTCTCTGTCATGGACCTGGTCAGAACTAGATCTGAAGCTCAGACAGCTGATATTCTTCTGCAGTACCACATGGTCACAGTGCAAACTGGACAATGGCTCATGCTGGCCAGTAAATGATATTTTGATCTGTCTAGTCTATGAAATTTAAAATAATTACTGCTGGAGGTTGAGCAAATGATCAGAGATGCAGGAAATCTTTAAACTCCATAATATTCCCACTTTGTGCATAGCTTGTTCTTCCTCTCAGATCTTCTCCCTCCCATCTGCACCCCTCCACCAGATGCAGACTCCTCTCTGACAACACATCCAACTGACCTCAGTCTCCCCTGGCAGTTCCCTGCACCACCTGCTGCTGCAGCTGCTCCTCTTCCTCCCTCAGAGCTTCCCATCACTGTAGCCACTACCTCCCCTCCTCTACAGACTCCTACTGCTGCAATCAGCACTGCTGTTTCCTCCTTCCTCGCTGAGCCTCCTGCTGCTCTCCATGTTAAAACTTCTGTCTATCCAACATTATCCCCTCAGTCTGACCCTCCGTGAATGTTGCCCTAAGATATCCCACAAACCCAACCACCCAGCTGACCACAAAGAGATCAGGAGCACACCCAACTAGCACACACCTCCAGGACCTTTCTTTAAATACTACCAGAATGGTCACTGTATAAGGAAATGTCAGCAGCATGTGATTTCCCCTAAACTGTGTCCCTCCTGTGGGTGACCCCACTGGAAATTGAACTGCCCAATGGTCATTGCTTCAGCTACCTGTGGTCATGACCACCAACTGACTCCTTCCCAGACCTTTTTGGTTTGGCCACTGTGCTCATTACTTTTCTGTCATTGCTGAGACAAAATACCTGACAACCAAAATTAGGGAAGGGAATGCTTATTTATCTTACAATTTTTTTGGAGGTTTCAGGCCATACTCAGCTGGCTCCAAGGCAGGGTGGTGTGGCTGAGGGCAGGCAGCAATTCATGTGGCTACAGGCAACAAGAGGGAACAGGGCAAAAGAGGAAAAGCATGCTTCCTTCCCATTCTTACACTGTATGCTGGTTCTGCCCCTGGGTGGGTGTAGCACTCACACCACCCATCCCAGTGCTAGACAATGAACCAATCACAAACACTAAATTCAGCTGCCTCCATGACTGCATGAGGCTTGGGGGTGGGCATCTGAACACAAACCATAAGAGCCATCAAAGACTGAAGTTACCCAAAGCCCTTAGAGTTCACTTGGACCATCTGAAATGCAGTTAACTCTTACAATGGAGGTTAAATTCATCCCCTCTCACTATTCCCCTGCACCCCTCCTCACAACCTCTCTTTGCTTTTACCTGGATGGACCCTGACACTCACCAGTCCCAGCAGTTAATGTAGACCATCTTGCCTCAGGGCTCCTGGAACAGCCCCCCACTACTTTGGTCAGGCCCTTGTGCATCATGTATTCCCTTTCACAACCCGCCTCCTCACACCTCATGTAGTATGTAGACGACCTCCTTCTTGGATGATCAGAGATGATCTCCTGGTTCTGTGACAAGCTTGAAAAGAAGTGTGAAAGACTGCTGACCTGAGCCTTCTCCTGACACTCACCCATATGAGGATAACCTGGCTAACAAATTGGTCTTGATTAAAAATATAAACCCCTGGTACCTACAGTCAAAGTGGACTGGTCATTCATAGCACCCCAATGGCTGTACCTGTGCAGCAGGTATACCAAGCTAGGACAAAACTGTGCCCTGCTGACAGATTCCCTCATCCATCCCCCTTGGAGAAACCACAAGTAGCATCCCTTGCTTCTTTCAGGCTGGACCCAGATAAAATCAAACGAGCTTTTTGCTCACAGAAAGCCTTTGTTTCTTGGTGGTTTCTGGTGCAACACTGATAACACTGTTTTGCACTTGCAGACTCTTCCACCTCGAGGAGAATCTTCCCCATGCAAACAAATCACTGGCTTTTTATTCTGCCCTCTTAGGCAGCAAAAGCTGCATAATTAGCATTGTCTGGTAACAGGCTACTGTAATGTCCAGAAATGGTGGTAGAAATACTTTGGATTGAACAGAGTGACTCTCAAAAGAGGAAATCAGCCTACCTGAGGAGAGGTCAGAAAGAGGTTGGGAGAAATCAGGCCAGTTAGAAAGAAAGGCAACCTACTCAGAAGGGCAGGAACAGTCCACACCTTCCCAGTGTTCAGAAGACTAAAAGCCAATCTCCTTATATGTTTGATGGTGATTTGAATCAC
Organism: Dasyprocta punctata; assembly: GCA_004363535.1. Taxonomy (NCBI): domain Eukaryota; kingdom Metazoa; phylum Chordata; class Mammalia; order Rodentia; family Dasyproctidae; genus Dasyprocta; species Dasyprocta punctata. The sequence goes on from RJWM01049283.1 coordinate 5,512, forward strand.
AGAACTCAAGAAATATGGAGTAATAAAAGTAAGGTTGTGATACATCAAAATGTTGCCCGTGGGGCAGAGGTGTAGTTCAGTGTGAGTGTGTGCTTAGCATGAATGAGACCCTGATTTGGTCTGTAGCACCAAAGAAGTTGACTGTGGTTTGAGTGTATTAGAAGTAGGCAAGATTAAGTTCTTTAAGCTCATAATTCTTACTGCAATCAAGAAGCGTATCTATTTTTCTGTTCTCAACTTTAACTCAATAAGTATGTCTTAAAGTTTAACTTCATTTTCTTTAGATTCGCTAAAGATCATTTCTGGACCACAGGATTTTTCCCAGAACTGGATTCTTTCAGGAGCATTGGTTTCTATGTTTTGAACAAGGGAAGTTGCGTTCTGTCCTTCAAATCACCTTCCTATTGAATGTGAGACAATAAAATATTTCACAGTCAGCATAAGGCTTGATTAACTTCGACAAATACCATGTAACCATAACAAAGGTATGGAACATTTGAATTTCCCAAGTAACAACTTGTCGTCACTCCTACAGAGATCTCTTTTTCTTTCTCAGTGAAGTCCAAGAAGATTTATATTTGTAATCGAAGGAGAAGTTTTTGTAGTTCTAGTGAGTTAATTCCAATCTACCACTTTCAGTTTCACTCAAGGCAAGAATAAAGACAAGGACTTATATAGAGTTATGGGGAGCCAAGAGGTCCTAAGTCTAACCAAGATGGTGGTTCACTGGAATAAAAGGTCACATCCAGAGCTCAACTCAAGTTTTATTGATTCTCCATGAGGGGAGTGGCTCACAGCTGAGTGACAGTGAGAGTGGCAGGAAATCTGTGACTGCCATGATTGCCTTGAGCTGGGCCAGGTAAGAGGTCTGCGATCACCTCTGTGATATGCAGAGGGCAAGAAGTTCAGAGAGAGGGAGAACAATCTACATAACACAAGTTAGGTAGTATCTAAAAATTTGGGGTTGTTATTTCAATTCTGTTGTACAATCCTTTGTGTCTTGTGAAGTCCTAGCTTCTTTTCTGAGGCTCAGTCCTAGCTGACTGTGTGGAGAATGTCTCTCTATCCCGACTGGCTCAACTCCGCATTTGGGGAGTCATTGGGCGGAGAAACACTGACCTGTCACTCTGCTTCAGAGAGATTATACATAAGTTCTTCAGCTAGCCCAATTTACATTGCTTAAAGCCAATTGAAGGGACCAAGAAGTAGTCTAGTCCGCTCTGAATATATCAGTACATGGATACAGGGCCAAGTTTATCCAAAATGGGGATAGTTGATCTTGTTTTCAAGGAGAGTCAAGGAGAGTCACCTGGGTGGTTCCCTACAAGTCCCCCACATTCCTTTCCAGGAAACCTCTGATCAGCTTTCATTAGAAATGAGTTTTGGAATCTCCAGCAAAATGGTAGCATGGTGAACAGCAGAGAAAGAGCTTCTCCAAATTTTGGTGTCCTGGCCCAGGAAACTAGCAACATAAGGAAAAAAGGAGGAGAGAGGTGGGTCTTGTGGACACAGAAAGGGTGTAAACTGAGACTTGAAGCCCATGGAGAAAAATAATTCAGGAATCCAGCAAAAGTAAGAAAACCAGGGGTGGTGGCCCTGCTAGACAAGAAGAAACAGCAAGTATTCCATGCAGCGCCCGTCCACCATGAGCCAGTAGAGGCCCTACTGGCCAGGGAGAACCAGCAAGGAAGCAGTGAAGTTCCCACATCTCATGTGCTAGCTACCAGCTAGGGAAAAGTAGCAAGGAAGTAACTCAATCCCCATCCCTTGTGCACTGGTGGAGGCCCTACAGGCAGGGAGAATCAGCAAGGAAGCCATGCGGCCTCCCTGTGTGCTGGCGGGGGTCCTGTCAGACCAGGAGTATCAGCAAGGAAGTCACCTCTGCTCTGCCCCGTTAACCAACTGAATGAGACACAGGCTGAGATGATAATAACTGAAGTAGGGAAACAACCTGACATTTATGTTGATTGATTGACTTTGCAAGCCTGGGGCCCATAGTCAGAGCAACTATTTAGAGGATAACAATATGTAATATAGTAACGATTGTGAATTTCCTACTGTCCTATCACTGTTTTGTTCATTTTATTGTTCTGTTATACTTTCTTTAAAGGAAAAAAAATAAAATACACACACACACACACACACACACACACACACACACACACACACACAAAGAAATGAGTTTTGCCTCCTGCAATCCCAGTCTCTTTTGTGCCTGGCTTCTTTTGCATAATAGGTAGCTGAAACTTCTAAGCTGGACAGTGTATCTGCTGGAATGCTGCTGCCAGGTCAGCCAGCTCAGATCTGCCCCTCAGCCTCTACAATCTGCGTGGTAACCCACATTCTAGCACGTCTGTGCCCACATTCTGCTCGTCTATGTCCTAGGTACCCCCTGCACTCTCCAATCAAAGTAATGCTCCCAGAAATATCACTAAGGGCACTAAACAGTGCCATTGCTTTCTTTAGGTTATATAATTTACACTAATTGTGAGAAAAAGGAAAAAAGAGAAATATGACATAAAAATGATCTATAATACTGTCAATAAAAAGGAACCACTGTGAACATTATTCTTTTTTTTATTTAAGCAAAGAAAAAAAGAAAAAAAGACATATATAACAAAGACAACAAGCAAAAGAGACAAACAAATGACTAGAGTAAATACACAACAGTAACATTGCAGGTTTACAAAACCGGATGATAGAAACTTGACAATAGTTGTAATATTGCATATTGTTATCTTTAAAATGGTTATTTACATTAACAGATATAGACATGTAAAATTGATCCAATCATGTGAGTATTAATTGTTCTTTCTCAATAACGAATACATTCAGCAGTGTGTTCATTTTAGTTATCTTACATATACATATATACAGGTTTGTATCTTTTCCTTTTTCCTTTTCTCTTTCCGCCTTTTCCCTTCCCAATTACTTTTGCTCTTTGAGCTGTTTTTTACCCTTACATAGTATTTATTATAGATTTTGGATCATATGTACGTTTCCATTTCTTACACTAGGGAGACAATATGGTATTTACACATGTGGGTTTGATTGATCTTACTTATGAGTATGGTCTCACGTTGTGACCATTTACTTACAAAAGTCTCAATGCAATCTTTCTTAATAGCTGAGTAGTACTCCATTGTATAAAAATACCCCATCTTTTTTATCCATTCTTTGATTGATGGGCACTTGGGTTGTTTCCAAGATCTGGCTATTACAAATTGGGTTGCTATGAACATGGGTGCACAGATGTCATTGTGGTATGATGTTTTCAATTCTTCTGGGAAAATGCCCAGAAGAGGGATAGCTGTGTTGAATGGGATCTCTAATCCTAGCTTCTTGAGGAATCTCCACACTGACTTCCACAGTGGCTGCACCAGTCTATACTCCCACCAACAGTGGAGAAGAGTTCCTTTTTCCCCACAGCCCCTCCAGCATTTGTTGTTGGTTGATTTTTTAATCTTTCTGGAGTGAGATGGAATCTCAGTGTTGTTTTAATTTGCATTTCCCGAATGACCATTAATGTTGAACATTTTTTCATACATTTATTTGCCATTTGTATTTCTTTCTCTGAAAAGTATGTATTCATCTCAGATGCCCATTTTTGGATTGGGTCCTTGAATTTTAGGGGCCTGATTTCTTTTAATTCTTTATATGTTTTAGATAGAAGTCCTTTGTCTGATGGACAATTGGCTAAGATATTTTCCCAGTTCTTGGGTTTTCTTTTCACTCTGTTGGAGATTTCCTTTGACATGCAAAAACTTTTTAGTAGGATGAGATCCCACGTGTTGATTCTGGGAAGTGTTTCCCGTGCAATTTGATTTTTGTTCATGAACTCTCTGCCTACTCCTATGTCATCAAGATTTTTACCTACTCTGTCTTCTAGTAAGTTTAGTGTCTCTGTTTTTATATTCAGATCTTTGATCCATTTTGACTTTATTTTAGTGCATGATGATAGGCATGGATCTAGTTTTAGTTTACGGCATATAGAAAGCCAGTTTTTCCAGCACCATTTGTTAAAGAGGTTATCTTTCTTCCAATGTACATGTTTGGCCCCTTTGTCAAAGATGAGGTGGCTAAGTGTGTTTGTAGTTGTGGCTGTATCTTCTAATCTATTCCATTGATTTTCAGGTCTGTTTTGATTCCAGTACCATGCTGATTTTATCACAGTAGCTTTGTAGTATAGTTTCAAGTCAGGGATTGTGATGCCTCCTGCCTTCCCTTTGTTGCCCAGAATTGCCTTTGCTATTCTGGGTCTTTTCTGGTTTCAGATGAATTTCAGAAATGCTTTCTCTAGTTCTGTGAAGTAGGCAAGTAGTATTTTGATTGGGATTGCATTAAATCTGTATAATCATTTTGGGAGAATGGCCATTTTCATGATGTTTGTTCTTCCTATCCATGAAAAGGGAATATCTTTTCATTTTCTGAAATCTTCTTCGATTTTCTTCTTTAGAGTAATGTAATTTTCCCTGTGTAGATCTTTTACTTCCTTTGTTAGCTTGATTCCTAAGTATTTCATTTTTTTGGATGTTATAGTGAAGGGTGTGGTTTCCCTTATTTCTCTCTCAGTGACTTTGTTGTTTGTGTACAGGAATGCTATTGATTTTTGAGTGTTCACCTTGTATCCAGCTACATTACTGAATTTAGTTATTACTTCTAAAGGTCTTCTAATGGATTTTTGGGGGTCTTCTATGTAGAGTATCATATCATCTGCAAATAATGATAATTTCACTTCTTCCTTTCCTATCCTTATTCCTTTTATTTCTTTCTCTTGTCTAATTGCTCTGGCTAATATTTCCAGAACTATATTGAATAGGAGTGGTGATTATGGACATCCTTGTGTTGTTCCTGATTTTAGATTGAAAGTTTTCAGTTTTTCTCTGTTTAGTAAGATGTTGGCTGTTGGTTTACGATATATGGCTTTTATCAGGTTGAGGTAGAGACCATCTATTCCGATTTTCTGTAGGGTTTTGATCATGAATGGGTGTTGGATTTTGTCAAAAGCTTTTTCTGCATCTATTGAGATGATCATGTGGTTCTTGTCCTTGGCCCTGTTGATATGGTGTATGACATGTATTGATTTCCATATGTTGAACGATCCCTGCATTCCTGGGATGAATCCCACCAAATCGTGGTGTATAATCTTTCTGATAACTTGCTGTATTCTATTTGCCAGTATTTTATTGAGGATTTTTGTGTCTATATTGATTAGGGAGATTGGCCTGTCATTTTTTTTTTGGTTGGGTCTTTCTCTGGTTTTGGTATTAGGGTAATACTTGTTTCCAGGAATGAGTTAGGGAGACTTGCTTTCCTTTTGATGTCATTGGAGAGTTTGAGGAGTGTTGGCATTAAGTCTTCCCTAAATTTCTTATAGAATTCAGCAGTGAATCCATCAGGGTCCGGGCTTTTCTTTGTTGGTAGGGTCTTAATGACATTTTCAATTTCATTAGCTGAAATTGGGTTATTCAGTAGCTTTATGTCTTCTTGATTCAGCTTTGGTAGTTCATAGGTTTCTAGGAATCTGTCCATTTCTTCTGTGTTATCGAATCTATGTGAGTAAAGGTTTTCGAAGTAGGTGTTGATGATCTTCTGTTTTTCCACTGGGTCTGTGGTGATTTCACCCTTTTCATTTCTTTCTTTCTTTCTTTCTTTTTTTTTTTTTTT
>RJWM01049284.1:0-11128 GCA_004363535.1 Dasyprocta punctata
CAAACTCCCGGCCCTGGTTTTTTGAGGCAGGGTCGCACTATGTAGCTCAGGCCGGCCTTGTGCTCGCGTTGTAGCCCAAGCCGGCCTCGAACTCACAACGCTCCACCTACCTCAGCCTCCCGAGTGCTGGGATTAAAGGCGTGCGCCACCACGCCCGGCTTGATTTAATTTTAATTTTAATTTAATTTTTTTTTTTTTTTTGCGGCACCGGGGATAGAACCCACAACCTCGCACCTGCCAGGACAGGCGCTTAAACCACTGAGCCAAACTCCCGGCCCTGGTTTTTTGAGGCAGGGTTGAACTGTATAGCTCAGGCCGGCCTTGCACTGGTGTTGTAGTCCACCCCGGCCTCGAACTCACAACGCTCCTCCTACCTTAGCCTCCCGAGTACTGGGGATCGAACTCACGGTCTCGTGCTTGCCAGGCAGGTGCTTATACCACTGAGCTAAATCCCTCTCATTTTAAAATATTTTTAAATGAAAAATGCTTCCATGGATGTAAGTTGAGGTCTACAGAGATAAAAAAAAGGTTTTTTTTGGTACCAGGAATTGAACTCACGATGTTGAGCTTGTTAGGCAGCGCCGTGTTGCTGAGCTATATTCCCAGCTCCAAAGATAAGAATATTAGCTGGGCGTGGTGGCCCACGTCTTTAATCCCAGCACTCAGGAGGCTGAGGTAGGAGGAGCGTTGTGAGTTCGAGGTCGCCTTGGGTTACAACGCCAGCCCAAGGCGGGCCTGAGCTACATAGTGTGACCCTGCCTCAAAAAAAGTTACTAGGGCTGGGAGTTTGGCTCAGTGGCCAAGTTGTAAGTTCAATCCCTGGTGCTGTAAAAAAAAAAAAAAAAGAATATTAAAACCCCACCTCATTCAAGATTGTGACATAAGTGAATATTCATTCTGAGAAATTTGTTTTTTGTTGAGATTACAGGTGTCATTCTCAGAATTTTGACTGAGCACTTGCTGTGTTTCATAGTGTTCTAGGAGCGTAGATTAAAAGTTCTGCCCTTCTTTTTTTTTTTTTGGCGACACCGGGGTTTGAACTCACAACCTCGCGCCTGCCAGGGCAGGCGCTTAAGGCACTGAGCCAAACTCCCGTCCCTGGTTTTTTGAGGCAGGGTCGCACTATGTGGCTCAGGCCGGCCTTGTGCTCGGGTTGTAGCCCAAGCCGGCCTCAAACTCGTAACGCTCCGCCTACCTCAGCCTCCCGAGTGCTGAGTTCTGCCCTTCTTGAAAGATGAATTTATGGTACTATGTGCGTGGAGCATTTGCCTATTTGGAAATGCAAATTCCTTAGTGTCAGAAAACATTCTGTATTCAGTGCAAGGCTTCTGCACCACTCTATGTAGCTTTTAGTTTTTTAACAAAAATTCAGCAATTTAGCCAGGGTAGGTGACACATGCCTATAATCCCAGCACTCAGGAGGCTGAGGCAGGAGGGTCTTTGCCTGTTTGAAACCAATCTGGGCTACAAAGTGAGTTCAAGACCGGTCCGAACTACATAGTGAGACCCTGTCTCAGACCAAAAAAAAAAACCAAAAAACTCCAGTAATTTCTAAGCATAGTTTCTTATTTCTCATTACTGCGACTTTCCAAAGTTTTTCCATTGACCATTGAGCCTTGGCAGAAGCAGAGGGAGGAGTGAGGCCAGTGAGAAACTGTTACGGAGTGTGAAGCCATTGTGTACTGGTGCTGTTGGCTTCCCAGAACCAAGTATGTCCCTTTTTGATATTGTTGAGTGCCGCTATAAATGCACGGGCAAAAGGAAACAAAAGCAGCTCTTTTTGCTACTGCACAACTTGGAAATTAAAAGAAACTTGGCTAAATGGAGGATAGGCTAAACAGGAAAATATTTTATCTTTCAGAAATTTTTTGGCGAATGTTTTATAAGCTTAGAGTACATATTTGTGCTGTGGAGATGTTAACCATGGCTGTCGATTTAGAATCAACTAAGTCATAAAGGCAGTTTTTTTTGCTTTTTGTTTTTTTGTAGCACCGGTGATTGAACTCACAACCTTGTGCCTGCCAGACAGGCGCTTAAGCCACTGAGCCAAACTCCCAACCCTAGTTTTTTGAGGCAGAGTCACACTGTGTAGCTCAAGCTAGCCTTGTGCTTGTGTTGTAGCCCAAGCCGGCCTCAAACTCACAATACTCCTGCTACCACAGCCTCCTGAGTGCTGGGATTAAAGGCATGTGCCACCATGCCCGGCCTTTTTTTTTTTTTTTAAGAGAATAAAACCAAGCAAAATAAAACAATAACAGTCAAAACAAGGTAGTGAAAGCGATACAGGACTTCAAAACAGGATAATTGGAAATCAACAGTCACAATGCCTCTGTTACCGTCAGTACTGCTGCCCATACCATCAGACATAATAAAATCAAACAAAACAGAACAGAATAAAACCAATCTAAACAAAACATTGAGTAAAACAATCAAGCAGAGCAAAACAAAACAGTGAGAACAATATTGGATTTCAAAAACAAGACAAAAAAATTCCCCATAGTTGGTTATATTGCATATTGTTACTCTTTAAATAGATCTCAGACTACCGACTTTAGGCCTGCAAAATCGATCAAACAATACAAACATTAAGTTGTTTTTGTACCTCAGTTGCTATCAACTCAGTCTGTGTTCCTCAGAATCAACTGGTTGCTTACGGGGGTGTAGGGTTCTCAACTTTTCTTATCTACCAGCCCACGCACTGACTAGTTAACGGGAAGGGCGAATTGGCTTCCTGTTTCTCCTCTCTCCTGACCCATAACTGCTGTGGGCTCATGGGAAGGGTACGTCTTGTTTCTCCTGAAACTTTGTTTTTTTTTTTTTTTTTTTTTTGTAGCACCAGGGATCAAACTCACAACTTTGTGCTTGCTAGATGGGCGCTTAAGCCACTGAGCCAAACTCCCGACCCTAGTTTTTTGAGGTAGGGTCACACTATGTAGCTCAGGCTGGCCTTGCGCTCGCGTTGTAGCCCAAGCCAGCCTTGAACTCACAACGCTCGTCCTACCTCAGCCTCCCGAGTGCTGTCTCCTGAAACTTTTTTTAAGGGGTGAATATTTAGGACTTTTTTTTTTGGTACCGGGGATCGAACTCACAACCTCATGCCTGCCAGGCAGGCGCTTACGCCACTGAGCTAAATCCCTGGCCCTATTTTTTGAGACAGGCTGTCCTTGAACTCACTGTGTAGCCCAGGCTGGTCTCAAACTCAGCCTCCCAAGTGCTGCGGTTACAGGCATGCACCACCACGCCTGGCTTAGGACATTTTTTCTTTTCCAGAGGATATTAATATTAGAAAAGTAGGTCTACCTCTTTGTTTTCTTTGTGGTCTGTGTTAATGTTCTGTAGTTGAAAATTTGGAGTCGTTAATGGAGCAGATTTCCCTGGTCATGCAATGATTCATTTCAAAAAGATCTTGAGAAAAGCAGACATTTAATCTTTGAATGTTCTTTATCAGGTCATATTCTAAGAAAGCACATGTAGTATTCATGGAAGGCACATGGTACTAGTTTAAAAATGCAAATTAACCAAGTATTTTGGAGGTGTTTTGTGGTATATTGTGAGAGTTGATTTTTTTTCAGTTCATTTCCCTTAAAACACTTACTGATTTCCCTTTGTATGTAAGACCAGAACCATTTCAGCTTAGTTTTTGTTGTTACTGAAGGGAAGTGTACCTTTCTCCCAGTGTATAATCCTGGATGTAAATGTAAGTATTTTTATTAGGAGTTGTACTTACGAACTTTTTGGAAAATTTTTTATTAGACATTGTTGAAGGAGCCAGGCGTGGTGGCGCACGCCTTTAGTCCCAGCACTTGGGAAGCTGAGGTAGGAGGAGCGTTGGGAGTTTGAGGCCGGCTTGGGCTACAACTTGAGCACAAGGCTGACCTGAGCTACGTAGTGCGACCCTGCTTCAAAAAACCAGGGTTGGGAGTTTGGCTCAGTGGCTTAAGCGCCTGCCCTGGCAGGTGTGAGGTTGTGAGTTCAATCCCTGGTGCCGCAAAAAAAAAAAAGAAAAAAAGAAAAAAAAGAAATAGTTGAAGGGCCAAGGATTTAGCTTGGCAGCACAAGCCCCTGCCTGGCAAGCATGAGGTGTCGTGAGTTCAATCCCGGTACCAAAAAAAAAAAAAAAAGAAAGAAATTGTACTTCGGTTTGGACTTTTACTTTTTTCTTTTTTTTGAACAGAAATATTTATTGAGAGAAAGAAAGCTTCTGTCAGAGAGACAGAAGGGGTCCCAAGTGGGTTGCCCTGGACTTTTACTTTTGAAGGGGTGGATTTCTAGCTTTTACAGATTGTTACCCACACTTTCCTTTGTTGTATTTTGCCTACTCCTCAGCTACCCGGAGATCGTGCAGGACCAAGAAAGTAATTACGGTGCAGTCAGCTTGGTAGGAATAACACCACCAACTTCTGATAGTCAGCAGCGGGGGATATAAAGGCTGGAGATCGTGCAGGACCAAGAAAGTAATTACGGTGCAGTCAGCTTGGTAGGAATAACACCACCAACTTCTGATAGTCAGCAGCGGGGGATATAAAGGCTACCTTTCTGCCTTCCTTTCTTCCCTTCCTCTTTCCCTCCCTCCCTTTTTCTTTAAATGCACAAATTAGTGAAGTACAAATTAGTAAAGTATAAAAACAGGAGGGCTGCCTGCCGTAGCCTAGCTAAATGGCTTGAAGCTACGGCTGAACACCCCTGCTGGCTATCAGCAGTCTTCCTGCCTTGCTGTACAGGAGCCTGGTCAGGTTGTGTGGCAATGAGAAGGGGAGCTAACATGTATCGGGTGACTCCTGTATTTAATACTGTGCGGACCTTTCATAGACATTTTATTGTGAGGTAGGTATTTCTTTTACCAATGAAAGAACTGAGGCTCAGAGGTTTTATGAAGTTTATTTAATGTGAATGACTAAAGTAAGATATTTTGATATATCTTTGATGCAATCTTCTCAAAATATTAAAACTTTAAAAGTCCTTCTAAATTTTAATTAAAAAGTTACATTTTGGACTTGATCATAGCCTCTTCTGGGTAATGCCCTTCATGTTCCACAAAAACTCTTAGCACTTTGTTACATGTTAGTCTCACTGACCTTTGTTTCTCAGACAAATCCAAACCTGTTCCACTTTGTTGCTTCCTCTCTTGGGGGTATTCTTCTGCTGCTGATTTGAGCTGGCTCTTTTTTTTTTTTTTTTTTTTTTTTTTTTTGAGGCACCGGGGATTGAACTCACACTCTTGCGCCTGTCAGACAGGCACTAAGTCACTGAGCCAAACTTCTGGCCCTGGTTTTCTGAGGCAGGGTCACACTGTGTAGCTCAGGCCGGCCTTGCTGGAGTTGTTGCCCAAGCTGGCCTTGAACTCACTACGCTCCTCCTACCTCGGCCTCCTGAGTTTGAGCTGGCTTTTGTAATTTTTTTTTAAAATTATTAAATTTATTGGTACAAGCCGGGCGTGGTGGCGCATGCTTTTAATCCTAGCACTTGGGAGGCTGAGGTAGATGGAGTGTTGTGAGTTCGAGGCCAGCTTGGGCTACAACACGAGTGCAAGGCCGGCCTGAGCTACATAGTTTGACCCTGCCTCAAAAAACTAGGGCTGGGAGTTTGGCTCAGTGGCTTAAGCGCCTGTCTGGCAGGCGTGAGGCTGTGAGTTGGATCCCTGGTGCTGCAAAAAAAAAAAAAAAAAAAAATTATTGGTACATTTTAGGTATACATAGTGATCACATTCATCATAGGGAATTTATACCTGTACATGCTATAACTTGATTTTTTTTCCTGATTCCCCAACCCTCCCTTTTCAACCCTGCTTCCCCGCCTTATTTACAAAAGCTTTGTTTCCATTTTTACCTTCTTTTTTTGTTTTGCTTTGTTTTTGGTACCAGGGAGTGAACTCACAACCTTGTACCAGCCTAGCAGGTGCTTACGCCACTGAGCTAAATCCCCAGCCCTGTTTTTTGAGATGGGGTCTCACTATGCAGTTCAGGCTGGTGTTGAACTCACTTTGTAGCCCAGGCTGGTCTTGAACTCACAACGATCCTGCTGCCTCAGCCTCCTGAGTACTGGGATTAAATTAGGCGTGCGCCACCACGCCCGGCCATTTTTTCCTTCTAAGACTCTTTTTTTTTTTTTTTTTTTTTTTACTTTCCCCCACCCCCCAGTCCCCTTCCCATTTGAACATTTTCTTAGTATTTCCTAATATCTATTATACATTTTGGTCCTTAAACTTTTGGTTTCTCACAGCAGAGAAACAATGTGGTATTTATTTACCTGTGTATGTCCAATTTATTTCACTTAAGAGTATGGTGTCAAGGTGAGTGTATTTACTAGAAACGTCTCAAGCTTATCCTTCTTTTTTTTTTTTTTTTTTGCGGCACCGAGGATCGAACTCACAGCCTTGCACCTGCCAGACAAGCGCTTAAGCTGCTGAGCCAAACTCACAGCCCTGTTTTTTTTTTGAGGCAGGGTCGCACTACGTAGCTCAGGCCAGCCTTGAGCCCATGTTATAGCCCAAGCCGGCCTAGAACTCACAAACGCTCCGGCTCTAGTTTTTTGAGGCAGGGTTGCACTATGTAACTTAGGCCAGCCTTGCGCTCACGGTGTAACCCAAGCTGGCCTCACATTCACAACGCTTCTCCTACCTCAATCTCCCGAGTGCTGGGATTAAAGGCCATGTGCCACCACGGCCGGCTTTAAGCTTCTCCTTCTTTATGGCAGAATAGTACATCATTGCGTTAAAAAAAAACACCCACATCATCTTTATCTGTTCATCATCCTGTGATTTCAACCTTAACCTGATTATTACCTTTGAGGTTTCACTTGCTCACTCTTTTCTTTCTTCTTTTTTCTCTTTCTTTCTGTCTCTTTCTTTCTGTCTCTTTCTTTCTTTCTTTCTTTCTTTCTTTCTTTCTTTCTTTCTTTCTTTCCTTTACTGGGGATTGAATCCAGTACCTTCCTGCTTTGCTGGGGAAGCCTTTTGTTTTTGCTTTTATTTATTTTTTTTTTAGTTTGGAAGACAGAGTCTCGCTGAGTCATGGCTGGTTTGAAATGTCCGTTCCTCCTACCTGAGCCTCCCAGAGGGCTGGAATTAGAAGTGTGTGCTACCACGCCTGGCTTCTATCTACTAGGTTTTTTTATTCCCTTTTTTTTTTTTGAGCCAGGGTTTCACTATGTAGTTAGTTTAGGCTGGCCTTGAGGAACTCACTATGTAGCGTCAACTGGCCTTGAACTTTGCAGAAATCTTCCTGCCTCAGCCTCTCAAGTGCTGGGATTACAGACATGCACCACCATGCCCAGCTACTATTCTTTTTGAATATTACTCTCCTTTAATTCTTAGCAGGATATCTGATACTATTGTTGGTTTTCTTTTTTATTGATAGATGATTCTCAGATTCAGGGGAGTGACCTTGTCCTCTCACTCCTGTATCCTACTACTTAACATATGTTTGTTGAATGTTGTGTTAAGAGAGATCAAAGTATCAGGTACAAAGTTATTGCCTCCATAGCATTATTTGTAGCTTGGGTCCACATCACTAGTGGCTCACTGAAAAACAGGAGTCTTGGGAAAAAGGAAGATGACTTTGTTCAAAGCTCTCTCCTAGGAGGCTGAGGAGCCCTAACTGCCTCAGGTCACCAGCTCACTGTGGTCATGTTTATGTGTGTGTGGGCTTTATGGTAAGGAAGAGAGGGGAGAGGAGACACAATGAGCTAATAGATCACCCCATGCTGGTCTCACCCTCTCCTTTCCTGTATAGTGGAAGGGAGGAAAACTGCATGTGCTGTCCATTTATCTGAGCCGAGGAGAGGAGAGGTGGACCTCTGCTCCTGGCACAAGAAAGCAGCTTATCGCTAAAAGAAAAATTCTAACTTTTAAAGATCCACTTTACCATCTTGGTTACAATTCTTGCTTAAAATATCTTGATTTCTCTCTCTCAACCTATCTTCCTCTCCTTTCTTCCTTTTTTAGGAGGTTTCCATTGTTTTTAAATGTTATTTGATGGGCTGGTGTGGTGGTGTATGCCTGTAATCCTAGCACTGGGAAGCTGAGACAGGAGGATGGCTGTGAGTTTGAGGCCACCCTAGGCTACATAGTGAGTTCAAGGCCAACCTGGACTGCTAATGAGACCTCATATAAAGTGTTTAGTTTTGTTGGAAAATAAAAATCCTCAAACATCTTTTTTAGTCTTTTTCTTAAATCAATATACAAAAATTACGTGTATTTATGGTCCTAATCTCCTAGTCTGAAAGATAGTTTCCAATCTTCCTTCTGTGAACTGAACTAGGGGACCTACCATTTAAATATTTTGGTTAAAAATCTGCTTGGGTTTTTTGTTGTTGTTTTCTTTTCTTTTTCTTTTTGTGGTGCTGAGAATAGAACCCAGGTCCTTGAACTTACAGTGCTCCTGCTGCCGATGCCCAGAGTGTGAGGATTGTGGGTGTGCACCACAATGCCTGGCTGAACCCAGGCCCTTGCTAGGCAGGCATTATACACCATTGAGCTCCACTCCCAGCCCTTTATTTATTTATTTATTTATTTATTTTTTTGTGGCACTAGGGTTTGAACTCACAACCTTGAGCCTGCCAGGCAGGCGTTTAAGCTGCTGAGCCAAACTCCCAGCCCCCAGCCCTTTAAATATAACACCTGAGGTGCTCATGGTTGTGCACACCTGTAATCCCAGTACTCGGGAGTTGAGGCAGGAAGATCACTGCAAGTTTGAGGCCAGCTTGGGCTGCAAAGTGAACTCAAGGCTAGTCTGAACTGCATAATGAAACCCTGTCTCAAAAAGACAAAAAACAAAAACAAAACAAAACAAATGAAAAACAAATATAACGTTTGACTTTACAAATGAAGTTTTGAGATAAATGCTTATCAGTTGGGAGTTGTGCATCATTGTTTTATTAATATGAATTCTAAACTTTGTTGTACTTAGAATACAGTTGTTTTTTGAGGTGAAACCTTTTTCCTTGGCTAGGTTGTTCCCATTTAGCTTGAACACTTCATAGGATGAGCAACTTCCTAAAATACTGCTAAAATATTCATGTATCAAATGTTTTGTTGATTCAGCTTGTCTTTATTTCCTAGGCTTACATAGGGCTATTTTTAAGAGCCTAAGAAATGATGTGTAAGCTGGGCACACTGTGTAGTGCACTCCTGTAATTCCAATACTCTAGGAGGCAAAAACAGGAGGATGGGAAGTTTAAGCCCAGCCTTGGCAATTTAGCAACTTAATTAGCACCCTTTTTTCAAAATAAAAAAGGTCTGGTGATAGAGTGCCAACTTTGTGTGCACTCCCAATTCTAGGGATTAAACCTTAATCCCTAGAATTGGGAGGTGAGGGGAGAGACAGAGGAAATACCTAGTTTTTATGTTTTGATTCTGCCTTGTCATTGAAAGAACCCTTGATTATTAGTTAAAAGGAAATTTTGTAGTCGTGTTTTTTTTTTTTTTTTTTTTTTTTGCGGCACTGGGGTTCGAACTCACAGCCTCACACCTGCCAGACAGGCACTTAAACCACTGAACCAAACTCCTGGCCCTGATTTTTTGAGGCAGGGTCGCATTATTGTAGCTCAGGCCGCCCTTGTGCTCGTGTTGTAGCCCAAGCTGGCCACGAACTCACAATGCTCCACCTACCTCAGCCTCCTGAGTGCTGGGGTTAAAGGCGATTGCCACCACACCTGGCTATGTAGTTGTGCTAAATGAACCTAGTAATTCTACTTCAGAGGAATCTATTCTTTTTTTTTTTTTTTTTTTTTTTGGCACCAGGGATCGAACTCACAACCTCACACCTGCCAGGGCAGGCGCTTAAGCCACTGAGCCAAACTCCCAGCCCTGGTTTTTTGAGGCAGGGTTGTGCTATGTAGTTCAGGCCGGCCTTGTGCTTGTGTTGTAGCCCAAGCTGGCCTTGAACTCACAACGCTCCTCCTACCTCAGCCTCCCAAGTGCTGGGATTGAAGGTGTGTGCCACCACGCCCAGCTCCTGAGGAATCTATTCTAAGGAAACAATCTGATATAGAAAAGTGAAATCGCCCAAACCTACTCAACATGAGGATAGTAAAATAGTGAATACTCTCAAACAACATAAGTATTAAAACACAGAAGTGAGAATAGTTAAATTATAATATATGCATAGAATGGGACCATTTAAACATTTTATAAGCATTTATAATGAATTTTTGCTGACTGAGGAAACTGTTTTGTTTTATGTTTGCAGTGTTGGACATTGAACCTAAGGTCTTGCCCATAATAGGCAAATGCTCTAGCACTTAGCACTACCCCAGCCCTGCTATTAATTAAGAAAAAAGTAGGAGAATGTCACATGTCTGCTTCCACCAGTGTTAGGTTAAGTTGTTTAGAACCAGATACACTTTGGACAGCTAGAATTTCTAAAAGACATAGATGGCTGTGAGAAAGCTTGAAGTTGAATTAATTCTGCAGGATGAATGAAGCCATCACAGGTGAGGCTCTGTTTTTGGGACTATTTTACCTTTGATTCTGGAAGTGATAGCTAAGAGACCAGATAAACTTTTCAAAATATTTGTGTTGAGGAGGAAAAACATTGAAATTAATGCCTGCCAAGGTGAATGGTCCTGGGAATCAGGAAGAAACAGAAGTAGCGCAGGTTACAGAGGGGAGGAAGGCTAGCCTCGAATCATCTCAAGTGGATTGGGTTAAAATAATATGAGATTAATTGGAGCCAGGCATGGTGGTGTACGCCTTTAATCCCAATCCCAGCACTTGGCAGGCTGAGGCAGGAGGATCGTTGTGAGTTTGAGAGACCAGCCTGGGCTACAAAGTGAGTTCAAGGCCAGCCTACACTGCATAGTGAGACTCTGAAAAATATAGGGCTGGGGATTTAGCTCAGTGGCATAACTATGCGAGGTCGTGAGTTTAATCCTCGGTACCAAAAACAAAAAACAAAAGACAAAAAACAAGGGATTCCTAGTATCCCTAGCCATATCCATTTGCTAGAGGCAAAAAGTAAAACCTTTTTGAATAACAGCATTTGTAGTCAAGATTGTCTATAATCGTTATATAAAATGTCTACCATTCAAAGACAACTAGGAGAGCCTAGTATGGTGGCTCATGCCTGTAATCCTAGCACTTGGGAGACTGAGGCAGGAGGATCACTGTGAGATCAGGCCAGCCTGGATT
>RJWM01049285.1:0-10920 GCA_004363535.1 Dasyprocta punctata
GGTGCTTCACTCACCCAGGGGCAGGTAACCAGCATACAATACAAGGGAGGGAAGGAAGCATGCTCTTCCCTTTTGTTTTGTTCTTGTCACCTTTGGTGCTTGCCACCGCCATGAACAGCTGCCCCTGTGTCACACCACCCTGCCTTGGAGCCAGCTGATTATGGACTGAAACCTCCAAAAACTGTAAGCTAAATAAACCTTTCCTTCCTTCATTTTGGGTGTCAGGTATTTTGTCCTAATAACGAGAGAAAAGTAACCAAGACACCACTTTAGTGAAACAGTAGAAGAGTCTGGATGACTCTTCTACAGTCTCTTTGATTCTAGTTCTTTGTAAGGGACACACAGTTAAAACATTGATTTTGATCTCAGTCTTTAGTTTGAGTCCTGCCTTTGTCACTATGAATTCTGTTCTCATGAGCAAGCAACATAACTTCTTTGAGGCTTAGTTTACTTGTCTGTAAAATTAAGACAGTGTGTGTACCTCATCTTGTTATTGTAAGAATGATGTGAGATAGTAATGCATGTTTATTTCTTAGCACACTGCCTAGCACATGACAAGGGCTAAAGAAGCGGTAGTTCATGTTATTATGATGAGGATTTTTACATCACAAAAGTTTTAATTGTGAGGCATGAGGTAGCATGCTAAGATAGTTGTTAAAGTCTAGGACTACAGAGAAGATGATAGGCCCTCAATGGGAATTGGGGTGGGAATTAATGCATCTCTTTTTCAAGTCAAGCTATGGGCCCCGAGATGGGGACAGCCAAAATTTGACAAGGTTTCAGGACTTCCTGTAAAGGAACCAAGGCTTTAGAAGGAAAACTGGAATGCTACAGAGGAAACAGAAAGTCGTAAGATTTCAGAAATTGGGGACTTCAGAAAGGGTTGAAGGAAGATACAGAGAGCCTGTTAACTGCAGAGATGCTTCCAGGCTTCCCCCAAACACACTCCCAGCAGCTGGACTAATCTCCTGCCAAACATTGGGTCCCTCTGAGTTTACTGTTTCTCCCCTGTCCTGCGCGTGATTCATGGCTTCAAATGTGGGAGTGCTAGGCCCATGCACTGTACTGCTGCACTCTATTGGGGCTGGGTTGACAAAGCAGAGACTTACCTGGCTTTCGGTACAGCTGCAGCTGATCAGGAAGCCCTGCCATAGAGGGGCTGACACAACCTCTGACCACAGCCGCTATCTGCTGTATCTGACCACAGGTTACAGGTTAACCAGGCCTCCTTGCCTTGGCTGATGAGGTGACCAGACCACATATTCAAGCCTTAATTCTCAGTTCCTCCATCCAATGCGTTGGGGAAAGTGCCGCATTTCATTATAATGGACCAAGATGTTATCACATTGCATGTTTTCACATGGTAACAGTGTAACCAAATTCATTCCTACAAACTTTCCATTTTAATCTATTTAATATTAACACCTTTCTTTATGTTGTTCAAAGAATTCTCTCAGATTCTCTATGTTTTCATGAAGAAAAATATGATTAGAGTCAACACATTGAATTGATGTTTTTGATTGAAGCAAATATGTCTGAAGCAAATTTAAATTAGACATGTGACTTTACATGTAGTTGGTTATGTGTAACAACTGATAGGTTAGCATACCTTCATTTTTCTTCAAGGGGAAAAAAAAATTCCAATTGAGTGTTGCTTTGAAAATAGCTAACTAGAAGCGTCAGGGACTTGTTTAGAAAGTTGAGGTGACAACTGAAAGTCAAGACTACACATGCTTGTGTGTTTCTTAGGGAAAAATTTTCCCAACTTAAAGAGACATGGACACTGCTGCTATTTCTTCAGATATAATACATAAGAATGGGAACGATGGTCTTTCTTAAGGGAACATTAGATGTAAATTGAAGAAAAATGAGTATAAAAAGTGAGCTTTTTTTCAAGATTTTTCTCATCTCTTCATAGTTTTATCATGCAGTGATTTAATGTTGACATGTTGGACTATGTGCTTGAGCCCACTCAGCTTCCCAACAGTGCGTGGGGATGTTACAGTGGTGGCTCTTCAGGCAATGGAAGCCCTTATCTGACCCTGGGCTCCTCATCCTTGGTCTATGGCCATTTCCAGAAGTGCCTCCCATCTCCAAGACCCCTCCTGTGTCCTGTCCTGCAGGTTCCGTTCATGTGCGGTCTCATTTGAATTCCTCTCTCCCTGTTCCCTGAGATACATTGTCCTTGGTTGCTTTCTCATTTCCTGGCTACTTATTCACCAACTTTTAATATGATTCCCAGATTACCCAACTGACATGTAGTCTGAGTTCTCCAAATAGACTGCACTTGGATCAAGGTGGAAAATTACAATAATTGGGTTGCTGCAATCAAGTAAATTTTGTACAGAAATAGATGCTTAATCCGTCAGAATCCTAGCAGTTTTAGTTCTTGAACACTGTGATAAGAATCAGCAAAAAGTCTTCTAAGTGATGAGTAAAATAGCTGTCACAGAATCCACATAACTTTATTCCTTTGATTAAATTCAACAAACAGTTATTGAGTATTTTCTGTCTGCCAGACATCGTGCAGGGTGGTAGAAATACTGAAATGAATAATTTATTTTCTTCCTATCTTGTTCCAGAAAGCATCTGAGGCAGCTTGTAGCACAAACATACAAAATAAAACAATCCAAATGCAAGTTTTTAAAACCCAGAGCAGGGGAAATATAAATTAAAATGGGTCAAGTCCTGGAGGAAAGGAGGACACATTCAGCCAATGTGAGTCTTCATAATTGTTCTGCTTGAGCTGTATTTTTTTTTTTATTATTATTATTATAAGCACATTAGGTGGCCCAGGGGAAAGTAAAAAGTGGTCACTTACAAATCCCTGTTGTGGAGACAGAAAACTGATAGAGTTATAGGGAGAGAAAAGGATAAATAAGACACAATTCCTTATGGTAAAGAATTCATACTCAGTCGGAGAGTCAGAGCCACAGCAAACGTCTGTAAAACACAGCTGTATATGAAGGTCTGTGTAAAGGGCTAAGAGAACAGGGATAGGAGAGAGATTTATCTGGCATATGATAAGGAGATGGCACCATATGAGCCATGTCTCAAAAGAAGCAGTGGATGCGAGGAGAAGGACAAGTGAAAGAGAAGGACAAGAACACGGTGCTACCAGACAAGTGACCCCCAGCCGGAGTGTGCGCAAAAGTGGCTTCAAGTGCTTGTTAGAAGATTTGGAGTCAGTAGGGCTGAGATATTTCACAAGCAGCCCCAGGTAGAATAGATTGTAGAGTGTGTGGCGCCATGGACAGCGAGGTTGGAAAAGCAGGTGAGAACTCCTGTGCCAAAGTTAGAAACTTTGACAACACGGGTTGTGGGGAGTCACTGATGCCTCTGAGCCTGACAGCTGGATGGTGTTGTCAGATCGCTCTGTGTGACACTTTCTTCTTCCCTGATTCCAAAAAAGTTAGAAGGCGAAAGCAACGGAAGACAAGGACCTGTCACGACAGTGTTCCCTGACTCAAACGCGGGCACATGGGCTGGAGTTGGACAGTGCTAGGGGATGCGGAGCAGTTTGTAGTGATCAGGAGTCTGTCACCTAATTAACACGCCCCATTTTACTTTTCCATGCGGGTTTGCATGCCTCGGTCACTATTACTCTGCCTCACATTCTGCTGTCTGGCATCTGACGTAAACCAACAGGCAGCCCGGAGACCCACAAGGGAAGGGTCCTTGCTGACTTCTGACTGGACCACTCGGGGATGAAGGAGCTGGTTCAAACACTTGTTCACTGGGGAGGTAACTTTGGCCGAATTCTCAATGGAAACTGCAATAGTACATATGCTTCAGTATGCTTTATGACAGTAGCTAATGGTGTCCATTTTATTAGATTTTGTAAGCGCAAAAATTGTTCACCTAAAAATGACAGAAAATGCTAGCACCTTTCATGATGGTCTACAGTGTGCCTGAAGCTGGGCAGTGTTGCCATCCAGAGACCAATTGTTTTGAATCTGCTCTTGTGCTGGCAGAGTATTCGATAGGCACAGTGCATTGTGTCATTTATGGTAGAAAATGGGTACTGAGCACCAAATGAGAGAAAGTAAAATGAACACCCTTTGGTGAAGATCCACCATCTAACATGGTGATAGGCATGATAATGTCCCTCCCTGTCCTGTGTGCATGTCCTAATCCCCAGAACCCGTGAATATCCTACCGTCCATGGCAAAAAGGGTGTGTTAGTTACTAGGGTTACAAAGTACCATGAACTTGGCAGCTTAAATCACAAGAACTTCTTGTGTCACTGTTCTGGAGGGTCGGCAGCATTTGTTCCTTCTTTGGGCTGTGAAGAAAGGATTTGTTCCTGGTCTCTCCCTTTGCCTTGTAGATGACGGTCTTCTCCCTGTATCTTTCCACAATGTCTTTTTCTAGGCCTATGTCCCAATTTCTCCATTTTCTTAAGAACACCAGTTATTGGATTAGGGCCCACTTTAAGATCTTATCTTAGCTAATTGCATCTACAAAACCCTATTTCCAAATAAGGTCACATTCTGGAGGTTAGGATTTCAACATCTGAATTATTCAACCCAAAACAGGGCCCTCCGAAGATCTGATTAAAGTTAAATATTTGAGAAGGGGTGGTTGCCCTCAATAAGCCAGGCTGGCCCAATCCAGTCACATGAATCCTCAGAGAATCTTCTCCAGCTGTGGTCAATGCGAGGGAGTCTTGATGACAGAAGAAGCTTCCAAGAAAAACACAGTATTCCTGACTCTGAAGGGGAGGAGGCCATAAACTGTTGGCTAGAAAAGACCAGGAAACAGGTTCTACCCTGGAGCCTCCAGAAAGAAAAGCAGCCCTGCAGATATCTTCATTTTAGCTGAGACCTTGTATGAGAATCACCTATAGAACGAAAGGACAATATATTGATGCTGCTTTGAACCATTAAATTTGGGGAAATTTATCATGGCAGCCATGTAAAACTACCAGAACTCCTCCCAACCTCAGCCCCGAAACTAACCATGTGATCTCTCAGCTCCTATCCATAGGGCTCCTCTGCTGGAAGCAACTCAGGCACGACAGTCCCCACACTTGCCACACCAATACCCAAAACCCAGTGGTGTAAAGTGACTGAGTCCTCCCTGGCCTGGCTGGCTGGTCTATATGACACACTCCTCTAGGTAACCCTGACTACAGGACAAGTCTCAAAAGCCACCTGTCCAGGAGCCCCTGACTGAGGTGGACTGCAGCAACATGGACAGGAGCTTGTGATGGGCCAGCCTCCCTCTCTTGGGGTTTTGAGCTAGAAGGACACTAAGAGAAGGACGTAAGAGTAGACTCCAGTTCCTGGCAGAGGTCTGGAGACAGGCGCCAAGGATTAGTGCTGCTGAGCTCCTAGGACCATACTGTGTCACTAAAGCCACTTTGCAGTAGATTTGTGACACTTGCCAAGGAGACTCAGCACTCACATTTGCCAACCCAGAAAGTCCCACCAGACTGAGGAGTGCACAGAAAGAGGAAGGAAGGGGGAGAAAAGGCCCAGGGCAGGAAGCTGCTCAGACCCCTGCCTGGGAAGAGGTTGCCACTTCCTGCAAAAATGAATCACTGAGGAGTTTTTCACAGTGAAGGTTGTCAAGTGATTGTGGTTCTAAGAAACTGGTAGCCAATTTGTGGAAGCTTTTGTTTTTCTCCTGGAAGAGTCAAACCAGGCATCTTGTTTTAGATGATTTTTGGTTCTTGGATCAGGAGTATGTTATTTTCCTTACACAAGTGATTGCAAAATGTGTGACTGCCTCTCTGTGCTTTTGTTTCATATTGTTTTGTTTTAATGTGTTTGATTTTTTTCAAAGCTGCGAAGCCCTAGACTGGAAGCCCTCAGATGATCAGCTCTGCTCCCTTGTCAGGATACAAACACTCCAGTCCCTGCTTAAACAAGGCTGTAGTCTTTTCTCCATTTCTCTTCCATCAGGAACTGCTAAAGATAAAAGCAAATGTCTTAGAAGAGCAAGTGTGACATCTGGTATGCTATCAGGGATAAATCTCTACCTGCCAACTAAGACTGTAAGGCAATCTGGAACGAGTTACTATGCAAACTTGTTTTATTTCAAAACCACTTCACCTGACTGACTTTTCTATCTATTGGCTGCCTTGGGTTCTCTTTCAAGAACATTACTAATGAGACATAGTTGACCTGAGTTTTGAGGTAAATTGGGAGAAAGGGCTTTGTAGAAAAGGTGAAAAGGGAAAGAACCCTCATTTTCCTTAGCTTTTGAAAGGATGGTGTCAGAAACAGGGGCCAAAAAGGTACCCCAGAAATCAAGTCCCCAGAGGGAAGGAAAGGGGAGGGAAGTTTATGGTGTTCTGACCACAGGTCCCTGCCCCAGCCCCAGGAGTGGTTTTAAGATGTGACAGGCATGGGATGTACCTTTGGGGCTGCCAGGCCGCGCGCTGGAGGACCCGCAAATGGAGGGCGCTGGACAGCAGGCCTGCGCCTGGGTATCTTCCTCCTTACCATGCCACACCCAGACAGGGACACTGCAAAAGCCTGAGGTGACTGGCAGGTGATGGGGTCTCCTACCACAGTGCGCTGGTTTGCCCGAGCTGGCGCCTTTGCGGGGAGCATTGTATGCCCTAACTCCCAAGGTGCCAGTGCGCCGCAGGTGAATGCTCTGAATGCACCCCCAAATTTCACATGTGGGCTGCTTCATCCCCGTCCCCTGGAGCTGTTATCGGCCATCCCAGAGTGCTCATCCCAGGACAGGCCCGGAGCTGCCAGAGCCTCCTGTTTCTCAAGAGAAACTAGAATAAGGTTTTTATGTGGGCGTGCAGGTGATTAAAGCCAACTGAAAAACTTCATTAAAAAAAATTTGGTGGGGCCCAACTGTTATGTCTCCCGGCCCTGCTGTGTGTCCTTGCCAGGGCGACTTCTGCTGTGGCTAGGTTCACACTTACTGAGCACCGCTGTGCAGAGGGACTGCACAGGGCACGTGGTGACAGTCATGGTCCCCGAGAGGGCGAGGCTGGTGTCAGCCTAGGACTTCTTGGCTCCTGCCTGTGAGTCTGCATAGGCTCAGCTTCTCTTTCCCGTCCTGTGCTGGCTGCTAGAGACAAAAAAGAAAAAAAAAAAAAAAGCCATATGTTTGTACAGTGTGATTGTACTTAATGCCAGTGAACCGTACAGTTAAAAAAGTAAAATTCATGCTTATTTATTACAATAAAAAGTGCTGCAAATTAACCCACAGTTTTTTAAATCTTCAAAATAGGTAATACCTAAACGAGAAAATGTAGTTCTATCAAACGTTTCACCCCACCAAACATTTGAGGGTTCTGTGTATGTCAAGCCCCAGCGGTGGTGCTGGGGATATGAGGAAAACACGGTCCTACCTGTGTCTGCAGAGGTAGCTCCCACCCGGTACCTCTGCTAACTGCCCGGCTCATCTGAGCCTCGCACTCCCCTAGGGGGCAGATACAGCTATCACTGTCATTTCGGTCATTTACGGAAAAGTCAGCTGAGGCTCTGACAGGTTCAGGAACTTGCCTGAAGTCGCACAGCGCTGGTAAGTGGAGAAGCCAGTTTTGAACCTAGTTATCCTTCAGTACAAACCCATAGGCAGAGGGATCCTAAGAGCTCTGCCCAGCTCAGCAGAGACAGGTGTGGGGCCCCGGAGGCTGTGACACAGGAGCCCTGGAACCATGGTGAAGGCACTGCACTCCCAGAACAGGTGTCTCCCCAGGGACAGTTCACAGGGAAGGACCTTGCTGATGATCCCTGCAGGACGAGAGATGGACAAATGGACACACAGAGCAGGAAAGGGGTTTTGCTCAGGTCCCTGAGCCCTCACCGTGCAGAGCTGTGGCTTGGTGACCGTGACACCACGACATGGGGGACATCCGAGGGAGATGGTGGCTGTGGTAGGCCTGGGTACCCCCAGGGCTTGGTGGCCTCAGACGGGAGATCCACCTGGAGCTGCACTGGCTGGAAATGCCCGTACCATGTGGCGGCAGAATGAGCAACCGTGGGCTTAGGTTGGGGTTTCCACCAGTGTCCCTGAGTGAGACGAGGAGGGAAGAAGGGGACAGAAGAGGCTGGAGTGGGGCCGGATCACGGTGGCCTGGGGGGCTCCCGGTTGCACGCGCCGCGCGTGGGGACCGAGGAGGTGGGGAGCAGCCTCCAGGGTAGCAGAGGCTCCAGGACTAGCTGAAGAGGGTCGCGGGAAACCAGCCTGGCTGCCGGGCCAACTCCACTGAGGTGAATTGACAGTGCAGGCCACGCTGCGCGAGACCTGGAAAATGCAAGTTCGGAGCCAGAGGGTGCGGTGGCACGCGCTGTCCTGACGCAGAGTAACTGTGGGAGCGCCCGGGGCAGGTGCCCAGCCAGCCCCAGCCAGGGCCAAGGGCCAAGGGCCAAGCGGTTGGGCAACACCGGAAACGGTTCCTGGAGGGAGGCCAGCCGGAGTCGGCAGCTGTCAGGCCCGCGTGGGTCTCAGGGCTTCCAGAGGAACAGAAGCCAAAGCCCAGTGACACCCAAGTCAACCCTTTGGCAGGCTGAGAGGCTGTAGTAAAGGAAGATTTGGGGAAGGTCACCATTCTGGCCACTGGCACCAGGCTCACTCCCGGGTGCAACGCTGGCAATAAGGCTGCTTTGGGCGCCACCTGCTGGCGGGCTGCTGCTGCTGCTCCCGGGTCCTGGCCAGGCGCGCCTCACAGGAAGGAGCTCCAAACAGCATTTGGGATTGGATTCTTTTTTTCTTTTTGTACTGGGGATTTAACCCAAGGCTCAGCTGAGTTACTGAGCTACACCTCTTTTTATTTTTTATACTTAGTCAGAGTTTTGGTAGATTGCCCAGACTGGGCTCGAATTTGTGATCTTCCTGCCTCAGCCTCCCACTGCTGGGATGAGAGGTGAGCGTCTCCGTGCCCTCAGCTGGAGTGGCATCTTATTACCTCTGTCAGGGTTGAGGCATCAATACGAGAGACGCCAAATTCCAAAGAGGTTACTGTGCGGAAATATCAAAGTTGTATCAAGAACAGGGCAAACATTGCTTAAACTGCTTAACCGCTAGGAAAACACTAGAATTTGCAGAGAATTTTTAATCTTTAGAGTGAAGAACTCTGGAAGAAGGGGCTACTGCTTCAAGCGGAGTTAGTAGGGGCAGGGCGTGTGTGCGTGCGTGCGTGCGTGCGTGCGTGTGTGTGTGTGTGTGTGTGTGTGTGTGTTTCCAGGAGCGATGGGGTGGAGCTTTGGTCGTGGTATCCATGGTTACAGCTGTTGCTTCTCCAGGAACAAGATTTCTATGAAAATAGTGAAGCACAAAAAATAAATGCCACAAAATACGAAATACTATATTTTTCAAAGTGAATATCTCTATTTTTTTAACTATAAAAGTAACGCATGCCAATCAAAATCCAAAACAACTGAAACACGCATTGTCAAAGAGCGGCTTCCGCTTCTCGCCATCCTCGAGGCCTCTCCTCGCGTTCCGCTCCAGCGACTTTCTGGCGCGCGTTCTCCTTGCGGCCAGCAGGTGGCAGCGCACCACTGCTTTAGGGGCCCCAGCGGCCGGGACTGGCACGCAGGTCCCATCAGAGAGTTTTGCAAAACGATTTCTATTCCAAACATTTTTTAGGCTTTCTAAATGATGTCAAGAAAACGTCCTAGTGATTTTTTTTACATGTTTAGAGCCGATCAGTCCTGGCTGCAGTGCCTTAGATGAAGACTTTATTGCCCCTCAGCGCCCAGCTTTCAAGAGCAAGAATGAAAGTCCATAAAAAAACGAATGTTTTGGCTCAATGAACTGAAGAGTCAACAGATGTGTTCTGTGGGCAGGGATATGTGCTTCAGGCCCAGTTTGATCCAGCTGCGCCTTGTCGGCGGGAGTTTGGGTCTCTTCCGTTGGCCTTTTGCTACCTTTTTGGCCAGCTGTGTCCCAGGGCTGCCCTTCCTCCTGCTAGACGACAGCGGCAGCTCCTCTGGTCTCATATCTGCAAGGTTCACTTCTCAGGATCCGCAGAAGAGTGGTGTGTGGGTGCCGGACCCCATACTGAGTCACTGGCCCAGCTTAAAGTAAACATTTTGATGGGGGGGGGAGGGTGAGGGGAGGAATCATCCTCTCATTTGGGCCCAAGTCTCATGCCCCAGAGTCAGTAAGTGTCCCCCGAAGAACATGGGCTGTGTTGGGGTACGGGGACTACTCAGATGCATGAGAATGGTTAGCCTAGGGGGTGGGGTGCATGCTTGTGTGCACGTTGGGTGGGTGTATGCGGAATGCCATGTGACTCTGGTGCCCTAGGTCTCTGGAAAGTCCTGTTGCCACCAGGGAACCAGCAAAGACAAGCTTGGAGAAAGAGAGCTGGACAGCCTGCTTCCGACCTGTGCACCCCACGTCATCTTCCACCCGAGGAGACCCTGCCTCCCTTCTTCAGACTGTACGCTTGCTTGCACAGTTCCTCTGCTGAAACCCCACTGAGGGCTTCCATTCCCCGAGCTTGAGTTCTGTCCCTTCGCATGGCATGTTCCTTCCTGCACCCTCGAACTGCTGGTCTCTCTTCCTCATCCACCTCCACCACCTGACATGTTAGGCTCCAGCCATACCGACCTGCTTGCTTATTTTCTTCATCCTGACAGGGGCATCTTTCCATCCCTTTGCCCATGTTTACTTCTCTTCCTCCCTCCATACTTAGCTCAAGTGTGACCAGCATCTTGGGAGCACTTTTCTCAGGTGCCCCAGATTCTTCACCATTCCATTGGCTTGGGTAACCTCATAGGCCCCTTCTAGTCTTCAAGTGTTTGATTCCTCCCTGGGGATAGCTTTGGAGGACTAGAAGAGAGCTAAAAGTCACTCCTACAATTGGAACAAATTAAGACTCAAGGAAGTCAAATTGGATCATCAGGGATAGCCCCGGTTTTTGGAGCTATAGGATTTCCAGTAAATCCTACAAGCCACCCATATCTACAGCTACCTCTTCTCCTCCCCATATTC